>JAPPVO010000029.1:27138667-27268488 GCA_030407325.1 Camellia japonica
CATATCATTGTAGTATAGTGCATATGTCATGCATTTTCTGTAAATATCCATTTCCATTGCATCGTAGCATGCACCCATTGCATCACTTCCATCCATGGCTTGCGCCATTCCAGGTTGAGCTTGGTCTGGTATGTGCCCCTACTTTTCACGTCGAAGCACAGTTTTTGTGTACGCGCCTATTCCTTGATGAGCTTGGTTTGAGGGTTGCGGCACATTTTCTGTGTTAGACGCGGTTCGTATGCGTACATGCCTTTCCTAGGCAAGATTCGGTTTGGCTCACGCGCCATATCCATTGTACATATTACATTGTAGTGTAATTGTTGCATCCGGCATTAGGATCATTGTTCTTTCCTCAGCGGGTCGTTACCTCACTTATGTCATTCCACCCAATACTTGTTCTTATGTCCGTGCGAAGTACTCATAGATCAAGACATCGTTCTATGGGAGACGGGCTCGTTACTTCCATCAACCTATTTGACATTTGTGTGGTTTCGAATCGCTCATGATTGGATCATGATTCAATTGCATTGCATGTTACATTGCATATCATTTGCATTGTTCATACATAGTTTTGTATATATTGCATATCATTTTGCATTTCATCATTGCATTGTCATGCATATTGCTAACAATATTGCACCTGCTAAGTTGCTTTCTTTGCAGGCACGATATTGTATGTACGGCTCATTTGAGGCCGGTGTAACCGGACGAGCCGCACAGGTATTGTATCCTCCGCGTGAGACGTGTTGAGAATTGCATAATTCTCTTACATCCTTTCTGCATTGTAGTTTGGCGTATGCTAGCTTATAACTGTCGCATGCGTGCTTCATTACAGCTTCCTTACATGATCATAAGTTATGCTCGGCCTTTTGCATCGTCAGTTGCATCTTGCCCCCGCCTACGGGCGCATACCTTATCTGCGGCTTGTATGCCTGTGCCTGAACTACGCTGGTTTGATTCCTAAAGGGATACGTAGGCAGCTTGCGAGTTCAACCATTTGCGCTTTGTATGTTTGTCCGAGTCTTCGGCCTTGTCAAAAATGGGTCGTCTCTGGGTTTTGACATTCACTCCCGTCATTGTTATGACTTTCGAGTTCTGTCAAAGAGGGGCAACTGTAGACACCCCATTTTTGACCATCCTCAAGACTTGGACGTCACCGCTTGAACACTCGGTGATCATCCATGTTCGTGTTCATTCGGAGTTCCCGGAGTTCTCGGCTACGCGCCTTGCCTCAGGACCTCCGAACTCGACCGTTTTGTGTCTGGTTTTGCACCAAACACTTGTGTTTTGCCTTGAAAGGCAGAGGATGCCTTGTGAGACATCCCCACACACCACCAGCAGTGGCTAGAGGCCACCGGCTGTTTGGTGTTGCCATCGGCACTATTTTGTGCCGGTCGGCACTCTTTTTGGCAAAATGACCATTTTGCCCTGCCGATCACTTTACAGCTGTTTTTGGAGATATTTTCAGACAGCTTTGTAGCACTTGTTTCCCCTCCATACACGTGTATGGAGGGATGAGCCTTTACTTTACTTAGCTTGTAAGCTTTGATTCCTATAAGAGAAGACTCTCTTCTCTTGGCTCAAAGGTTGAAGAGGTTAGACATTTTAGAGAGAAAATACAGAGAAGAAGGTCTGGTTTTAGGTTAGAAATCCTATATCTATCCTATCTCTCTTTTCCTTGTTCATTTTGTACACTAGGTGCTTTAGTTCATACTATTGCACACAAGCACCTAGTGTTTCACCTTCCTCTTGGAGTTGAGGTTCTAAGACTTATTCTTGGTGTTCTTGACTGGTTTGAGGCTTAAGGAGACATCAAGGTCACCATTGTTGAAGAAAAGCTCCCAAGGGTAAGAAACTAGTCATTTTTAACCTTTCTTGCACCTTGTTTTTACCTAGTTTAGGACTGTTTTTGTGCTTGGTGATCAACACATAAAAGTTCTGTTTTTTAGCCCTCTTGATAGTTTATTAAGGGTACTTTGTGCTTTGGGGAAGTTTGGCCCCTCTTAGGCCTTGAAAGGCCTCATTTTTTTGTGCTATTTTGTTGAGCTCCGGGATTTTGGTGTTTGGGTCTCTTCACCACTGAAATCTTGAGGGATTTCAGTGGTGTAGATGATGCCTTAAAGTCCTAAGAAGGAGATGGCCACCCCCTCTCCTTGATGTCCTTGAAAAGGGCAAGTTTTGGTCTCTTAAGGGAGCATAGTTTTGAATGTTTGAAGAGTATGTCTTGGCTGCATTTTATGCTTATTATGCCCTAATATGACATTGATAAGTGTTGGTTTTAGCACTCCTTGTATGTTTTGTATAGATGCTTTGTAATGCCTTGTATTGCCTTAACTTGCTCTAGGTTGTTAGCCCTAGTTTGAGCATGCTTTAGGCTTAGATCCATGAAGCTTGTATGCTTATTTTGTCATACCTTAGGTCTGTCCATGCCTATTTTGGTCGACCATGGCTTGTATCTTGGGTCCCCTTTATGTTTGGCTTGTTGGCCTTAAGAGTACAAGTGTGTGTAGCATGCCTTGCTTGCTTTATTTTCAATGGTTGGGAACCATTTGGCATGTCATCTCAGTCCATTTAGCATGCTTGTTTGATTGCCTTGCATGCCTCTTTGATGCTTTGGAAGCTTGTGCCTTATGCCTCTTGTCTTAGCATTTGTGCATGCCTTTCTAGTTGAGCCATTTAGATGCCATCTAAGTGGTCCTTTGGGCTTAGTTTTACATGCTAAAAGTATATTTTGGGTTGTTCAATGCATGCCATATTTGTTTTGCATAAGTGTAGTTCAATGCCTCATTGGCCTACTTTGAAGTGTTAAACCTATGTGCGCATGTTTTGTTTGTCTTGTTTAAACATGATTTGGCATCATTCTATAGCGTGATTTCAAAGCCTAAATTGCATGTTAATGGTCCATACTTGTGCCTCTTAAATGTGTTTAAGAGTTGCTTTATTATGCTTAAGTGTTGGTGCTTTAACATGTGCATGCGTGTATATGTGTTTGGCCCTCATGTCTTGGCATATGGCTACTGATTTTAGGCCTACTTGGAGTTGCCTAGGTGCTGAGTAAGACCATTATTCACTTACTTGTATGCTACCTCATGTTTGCTTGTATGCTTGCATTGTTTGTCTATATGCTCATGTTGCATCCCTAGTTGACATGCTTAGGATTGCATACATAGGCATGCATGCCTTGTTCCTTGACTTGATGATGGGAATTGGGCCTCACTTTGTTTGATTGGTTTTGCATGCATTTGAAATTCAAGTTGCACATTTGATCCTTTAGGCCACCATGCATGGAAATGCGTGATTGGTGGTCTGAGAATCGAGGCACATCTTCCTTTGAGTCATTAGTATGATAAGGAGTGTGTTTAGTGCATACATGCTTTGAATTGCATTGCCATGCCAGTATTTGCCCTCTGCTGCTGTGAGTTGCAGGTTCTGCAGGCATTCAGTGCCGGCCGGCAGTTTTTAGTGCCGACCGGCAGTCAATTTGCAGCCGATGGATCAATTTAGTGCCGATGAGCTCAATCCATTGCCGGTGGAAGTTTTGTGCAGCCGGTAGTGATCTCCAGTACCTAAGGAAGTATTCCTAAGACTGTGGCAGTTTTCTGAGATGCAAATCAGGGAAAACAGAGGCAATCTAAGTATGGCAATGCGATTCCGAGCAAGTCCCGAGCGTGCGATGCGTCTGGCCCTCTTCCCGAGGCGACTTATTGTTTTGATCGAATTAGTTAATTCATTTGTTAATATAATGGGTTTGTAATATTTAATTAGCTTGCGTAGTTAATTAATTTGTATTATTATTTTGGTCCCTCCGAGCGAGGGCGAATCTGTAATAAGTGTGGGTGAGTGTGTGTATGTCTTCCAACCCCCATCTCTTTCTCCCTTTTATTTACCCGCTTATGATGGTAGATTAGGGCACGTTTATTTTAGCATACCTTATGCAATGCATGCGTGCATCCATGCATTTGTTGACATACATCAAGCTCGGTACATCATACAAACTGCATTGTATTTTCAATTCCAAATCGAATACGTGCATCGAATAAAGTGCATTTCACATGCCATCTTTAGGATTAGCCGAGCCTAATCTAATCGCACTCTGTATGTGTTGCATTAGTCATCTTAACATGAACTAGGTCATGCATGTTTGCTAACTAGTTTCTTGTTTTGGCGCGGAGTACAATGTAAGTATTTACGCTTTAGCATACCACATGCGTGTGAATGCTAACATGACAGTATGCTTACCATGCGGCTAAGTGCTTATATGAGATAAACTGTTTGAATGCCTGTGGGTGGAGGTTGGATTGCTTGAGTTGGGAAAACTCATTGAAATCCGTGTTTTAGCCTACTTGCGAGTAGCGAATTCCGAAAGATTTTCGAAACAAACGGATATGCAATGTTTGTTTCCAAATTAGGCAATCTAGTCTATACTTGTTTGCTGCGCGCATAACATAGTAATTCTAGGTTAATAATTGGGATAAGAGCATGTAATGTTTTCAAAAACGGATATCACGGTTAGTAGAGGCCGGTCTTCGGACCGGGCGAAAGGGGGTGCTCATAGCTGACCTTCCCCGATCGTACCCAAGCTCCCGAGCCAAGACAACTTTGGTGATGACGGACACGTGGCCTTCGGCACCGAGTCAGGGTTTCCTAAATTTCCCATTAAAAAATATTTAGGTGGCGACTTTGTAATCTGGCAAAGCAGTCCATGTTTGGCACTTCTTTTCAAAAATCTGTTTTTCTCAAAAACGATTTGCCAGAGTTGGACTCTTTGGTTCAGATTTAGAACCGCAACAAAACAAAAAGGAGAGTCCGAGCTGTAGCGAGGTCCCCCGCGGGCGTTGTTACACTCTCCTTGCCTCCTAGTATCTTACTAGGTTCATTATCTGACTTGCAATGACTATCTCCACCATTACTGACCGCAGCCATACCTTGTCCAGTTTCCAACAGGACTGGAGAATTTGATGTATGCAAGTTCTCAGCAAATCTGCTACAACTAGGACCCTACCCAATTGATTTAGAATTGCCCCTGTTCAGGTCATTCAGTATTCCACCAAAATGGGCTTGATCAAAAACTACTTCTAAGTTAATGCTGGGCTTTGTAGGTCCATTTCCACTTAAGCTTTTCAAAAGCCCATAGAACCTATTGCATCTTCAAATCTCCCAATAGCTGTGGGTAATCTCCTCGGTCCATTCTTCTTGAGTACTTCCAACAGTCCACCTTAGCCCATATTGTCCCCATCATTTTGACTTTTACTAACAATACACTCAGCTGAGGTATTAGGCACACTGCCCTTGAGCCTCGTGCACTGACCCTCCTCTACTCTAGGTCCCATACTGTTACATGTCTCATTTACTACAGATACAACAAAGAGGCTATTGTCTGCACCCTCAGACTCTGCCACCAATCTGTCATTTCCATTTACAGCGTGAACACATCATTCTCATAGGCCACTTGATCCCCTTGATGTATCACGTCATGTACATCTTCCACCATTCTTCTACAATAGTTTGAAATTTGATCACCGCCAGTGATGCCATTAACAGAAACATCCCTTTCCTTGGTGCTATGGCCTGGGACAAAAGCCAAGTTAGGATGAAACTCTTCACTCACTCTTATAGAGTGTATTTGACCTCTATATTCAAGGTTTACTACACTATTGATCATCTCCATATTGGATGTAAGGATCCTGATTTTACCACATGCCAAGGATGATATCTTGAGGGTGCTCTCGTTGATGTTCATGACCTTACCCCAGATCTCCCCAATCTTGATGAAGTTAGCCGAGTTCCAGAGATCAGGTGGTACACCATAACAGTTCAGGCCCACGTATCTTTCTTGCTCAATCTGTAGACCCTTCCTCCATTCTACCAACGATTCACACCATTCGTGGATCCAATCCTTAAGATCCTTCATACCTCTGTTTCTGACCTCTGGAGAAGAAAACACTAAGTAGGCAACTCTCCCACCACCATCCTTCACTTGCACATCAGACATACCTCTGCTATGTAGTTCCTTTTTAAGATCAGAACATTGATATTGTGACCACAGTTTTACTATCACACTATCATATAACCATCCATTTCCATACTCCGCAGCGTTCACTTATATTATAGAGTAAATATATTAGAACTCGTTAACTTTGGTACTTTTTTCTTCTTCATTAAGCTCCTAACTAATTTTTTTTTTTTTTATTCAAATAAGTTATCCAATTTTCTAAATTGATCCAATTGATCCCTTCCATTATTTTTCATTTGTTTTTCATGAATTGATATTAATTTTATTAATTTATTTTTGAGGCATTTACACACAAATCCTAATTTATGAACTTATACTTCACTAAGTCCTAATTAAGATCTTCTAGACCTTCAAGTCTCATTAAATTTTTAATAGTCGGAATTATCCTTCAAACAATGATTGTTTATCATTTATGATTATCTACAAAGGAACATGATAATTTGACATTTATTTTGATTTTCAAAACTTTAAAATATCAACTTTCAAATTGAAAAAATTAAAAAAAAATTATGTGCAAAAAAAAAAAAACTAATTTTTTCTTAAAAAAATTGAAAAAATATTATTTTGTGCAAAACTGAAAATTTTGTGTCTATAAAAGAGCATGATGATGGAATATTGATGTGCAAAACTGAAGAAAAAATAAAAAATAAAATATAAACTGATAATGTTTTCAGTTTTAAAACTGGAAAAAAACTAATAATGTTCTCGATTTTATTGGATAGTTGAAATAAACTAATAAGCAGAAGGGCAAAAACGTTTAATATCATGCTCTTTTTTTTTTTTTTTTTCAATTAGTGAAACAATTATCTAAATATTACTATGCAAAATTGATAATGTTCTTAATTTTAAAAATTGAAAAAAAACTAATAATATTCTCAGTTTTATTAAATATGGCTTATTGGTTCCAAAAATCTTAAATAGGATCTGAACTACTATAACATTTGTAAATAAGATTTTTAGGTAATTAACTGTTTATTTTTTTACACGTCTTTTTACAAAAAATTATAAAATTAATTAAAATAATTAGTTCTCAAAATGATCCATAATATCTTATGGGGGTAATTGCACACCAATGGGATTTTAAAAAATATACTATATATTTATTAATTTATAACTATTTTTCTAAAATTAGACTGATTTGATATTTTTCAATATCTTATCCATCGTTCATGCATTTGTGCAAATACTAATCACATGATGGTACATCAGATGGTTTCGACAGAGCAAAGACAGCACTCAGCAATAAATTCAGCAATAGCAATCTCGCTTCAAATTCTGGTAAGGTTTGGCAATTGATTTAAAATTTTTTTTTTATTAATCTCTCTTGAGAATTTAATTTTTTTTAAGTATAATTATTATACTTCAAAATATTAAAAATAACATAACTTAACTTTTGGCATAATGTACAAAAAGTTGTCTCAAGACTTGAACCTATAATAATCTTAATGTTAAGAGGCCAAGATTTTACCAGTGATCTAATGGTTTAACTTTTCAAAATTTTCCTTTAATAATAAAATTATTATATTTCAAAAATATTAATGTTACGTTGTGTTTGGTTGAGAGATTTGAAAAGAAAAAATGGAAAGGTTGGTGAAATGTGAATAAAATATATTTATATTTCATCTAATTTCACACACTTTTTTCCTTTTTCTTTTCAAATTTCTTCCCAAATCCTCCAACCAAACACAGTGTTAATGAATTTAAAAGGTCAAAATAAAAAATTCATGTTATTTTAGTTCTTGATTTTTGAAAAAATACTAATATTTTGAGACAATGAAAAATAGAATAAGAGATTAATATTTTGAGACGGAGAGAGTAAATTTTTTTATTTTTTGAATTAAAAAAGCTAATGTGTTGGATAATTGCTTAAGAAATATTTAGGATTGTTTGGGATTTGCATATTTAGTGCACTTTTTAACTTTTTATAAAAAAAAATAGAAACATGATATGACTAAAATAAGGGCACTTAATGCATTCCCAAATATCTTAACTTTTTCTTTGAAAAAAAGTTTTACAATTTTTTTTTCTACTTACTAACATGCAAAGCAGTAACGAAATTTTGAGATTTAAAACGAAATCCATTACAACAGTATAATAGGCATGGCTCGTGAATTAATTTGTTTGTTTGTATAACACTAATTTTGTACTATTGTGTTACCAATTTGTGACATATGCCACAATTTTTTGAATGTACTAGAGAAGCCAAAGCTAGAGTGGTGGGAATATATCTTTTCGACTTTGTCAGGAATGGGGGAAGCCATATGGAAGTTCATGAAGCAAATGTTTGAGCGAATTCACAGTGGTATAAAAGGAACCGTTGAAGTCATCAAAGATTCTGGGCATCCAACCATTGAAGTCATGAAAGATTATGGGCATCAATTAAAATCTCTTTTGTGTCATTTTTCACTTCCGTTGTGGCGATGTGTGGTGTTTCTGACCGCCTCGCCAAGCAGGCAACAATGATATGAGCATACAATCATATAGAGAATTGGAGGCAAAGAAAGTGCGTGGATGGACAACATTTTACAAGGTTTAGATTTATTGGAGTTCTCACTTTTCAAAAATCCTAGCTATTATTGTTGTTTTTGTTTGTTTTTGTTTTTTTATGTTTGTTTATGTGTTTAGTTTTAGTATTTCTAAATTTGATGGTGTGTAATGTTAACTTATGATGCACGTTTGACAATGATATATATAATAAATTGATACTTATTATTGTAGATGTTTGAGATTTTTTTTTTATTTGATGGTTATTTTTTTACGTATTTTCTTCTTTAGTCAACTTTTTTTTAAATTTTAAAATTTTTTTTAGACTTCTAGATTCACCAATATGCTTATACATTTCAATAATGGCATAGAACACCTATTACTCCAAAAATTTCATTTTACATCATGGTATCACAGAATTCGAAATTGTCAAAACAATTCAAATTTGTGTTATTGTAAAATCGCAAGTAGGATCGTCTGGGATGGTGTAAGATTTGCATTTTTATCTTATTTTAATAGAAAATTAAATTTTACAATTCTCGATTCGATCTTACTATTCAATTCACGAGACTTTCTTATCGATCTTACGTAAAATTTTTATTTTAACAATCATATAATACAAGATTATTAAATCGAAATCGTAAGTGGGATCTTTGGGATAAAAAAATACTTTAACAATCACAATTCCGAAAACCTTTTTCACAACGTTTGTATAAAAAAATTTAATTAGTAATTTACTAAACTAATTTAACTTTTTTTTAGTATACATATCTTATCCCTTGAACTCAATTTCTGATTTAACCCTTACTACTATGATCAATTCTCGAGTTGTTCCGATACATGTGACCCATTCTTAGCAATACACACTACAACATTTTCTTAGTTTAGTAACATTTGAAAGTGTCACAAAACTATTCTTCTAGTGACATTTTTTGGTCTTGTGGCATTTTGAACAAGTGTCACTTCTATCGGTGCCACGATAGATACGAGTGCCACGGTAGATACTTGCAAGTGTCACTGCACCATCATGCCTAAAAACTTTCAATGACATTTTAATGTCATAGTAGATATTATTTGTGGCACTATCAAGCGCCATTAAAAAAAGAGTTAGTGACACTCATAAGTGTCATTACACCATCAAGACTAAAACCTTTCAATGACACTTTAATGTCATGGTAGGCACTATTCGTGACGCTATCAAGTGCCATTCGTGATGATAATTCGTTGTAGAACAATTTGATCCGCTCTTGCGGAGACTCGAACCGCCAACCTCCCGCACCATAAACCTTATACACCACACTCTTCCCACTACACCTCTATAGCACCACATGATTATATATGCAACATATATTATTTATATAGTACATACATCCATATTAATATAAAAGTATATGTATAAACATAATTATTTTATTGAACATAATTTATGTAAAATAAACTATTTACTACCAAAATAAAACAAAAAAGACCACTTTTATACTTTTGGCTACTAATTGTTTTTTAGTTGTTAAAAAACTTAACTTTTGTCGACCAAAATCAGATTTGGTCGCCGAAGATGCACTTTCAGCTACCAAAATTTTGGTCACCAAAAAATTTTGTTCCCGCCTTAGGATTTTAGTTCTCTCGCGCTAAAAATGACCACTTTTGGCGACTAAACTTATTTTTTAGTCGCCAATTGTAGACTTTTGGCTACTAAATTTTTTTTTGGCACCAAAAAGCTTTACTTTTGGCTACTAAAATTTTTTTGGTCGATAAAACCCATATAATCAGTGACCAAACTTATTTTTAGTCGCCAATTGTAGACTTTTGGCTACTAAATTTTTTTAGTCGCCAAAAAGCTTTACTTTGGGCTATTAAAAATTTTTTAGTCACTAAAACCCATATAATCAGCGACCAAACTTAGTTTTAGTCGCCAATTGTAGACTTTTGGCTACTAAAATTGTTTAGCCGCCAAAAAGCTTTACTTTTGGCAACTAATGCTGTTTTGGTCGCTGAAAGCTATACTTTCAGCGGCCAAATTTTATTGGTCAGGAAATTTAATCGCCGAATATACTTTTTCCTGTAGTGTATATTGAGTTTAATTCATTTATTTTTAATCATTTACTGCATTTAAAATTTAGGAAATATATTGGCATTTTTTATTTTTTCAAAAATGTCATTATAAGCTTGGAAAGTTTTTGGCATAGTGGCATTTCTCAAAATGCTATAAAATATTTGTTTAGGACACTGTTCACCTAAGTGCCATAAAAAGTAATTTGCACCTATCTAGTGTCCTGACATTTTTTAAAAAATGCCATTGCAACTAAAGTTTAGTGGCATCTGTTAGTAAATGTCACGAACATAATTTTGTGTCATTATTTTATAAAATGCCATAAAATTGATGTGGCATTTCTTTATTGAATTGCCACTAGAGTCTTATATGTTTTGTAGTTCTGTGGCATTTTCTAAAACATTTAATGCCAATTTTTATTTTTGTGGCATTTTCTAAAACATGCTACTATTGTAGTGTCACTAAAGTGTAAATTTGTTGTAGTGACATTTTTGTTGTAGTGAAGTGACACTTTTTTTAATTGAAATGCCACTAGAGCCTTGTATGTTTGTGGTTCTATGACATTTTTCTAAAACATGCCACCAAATATTCTTTTTGTGACATTTTTTAAGAACATGCCACTAGTATGGTGTCACTAAAATATGTTTTTTGTTGTAGTGTGTTGTGACACTTGTTCATTGAAATGTCACTAGAGCCTTTTATGTTTGTCGTTTTGTGGCATTTTTCAAAAACGTGCCACTAAATATCATTTTTGTGGCATTTTCTAAAAATATGCCACTAGTGTAGTGCCACTAAAGTATGTTTGTGTGTGTGATTTTTGACACTTGTTCATTGAAATGTCACTAGAGCCTTTTATGTTTGTCGTTTTGTGGCATTTTTAAAAAATGTGCCACTAAATATCATTTTTGTGGCATTTTCTAAGAATATGCCACTAGTGTAGTGCCACTAAAGTATGTTTTTTGTTGTGGTGACATTTACGACATGATTTCATAATCTTCTTTTGGGTAAGTTATACTATGCATTTCTTGCATTTTGTATTAAATTTTATTTTGATCCCTATACATGAAATTTCGACAGTCAACTCCTATACTTCTAATCAAATTTCACTTTAATCCCTAACCATGAAATTTTGATAGTCAATTCCTATACTTCTAATCAAATTTTACTTTGATTCCTACAGATAAAATTTTGACAATCAATTGCTATACTTCTAATCAAATTTCAATTTGATCCCTACACATAAAATCATGGCAGTCAACCTTCTGCACTTCTGATCAAGTGTCAATATCATCCTTTTATTATTCTACTGTAGAATTTATCAGAAGTCAGTAATATAACAAAGATATGCCTATAAAATGACGACAAAAGAGTAAAATAATCACCCAAATTTTTCGTCTATACACATTTCATCCCAAAATTTACCTTGAATTTTGACTGTATTCAGTTAAAACAAAACGCAGATTATGAATGATTAAAGAGAAGAACTAGGATTTCGTAAAAATTAAAATCACGAAATTCTATTTTTCACAGTAGTATAGTCTTTTGTCCATTTCTCTTTGATTTCTCAATTGCTTTTTTTTTTTATTTATTTCAAAGCTCTATTTTCTTGTCTCTTTGTCCCAATTTGTAGAATATGAACATATATATGTATATATATTGTTATATAACTGTCACATGCGTACCATGCACTACAAAAATTTCGGCTTTTAAATACTCAAAATGCCGTCTCAAAAAATTTTTTGCGACGGCAATTGACTTTTAGCGACGGCAAGTGGGGGGTCACAACAAAAGGCGTTGCTAAAAGGTTTTAGCGACAGCACTATGCTGTCGCCTTTTTTTTGCGACGGCAAAGTTGCCTTTTTGCGACGAAATTCTACTGTCGGCATTAATATGTAAAAATCTAAGATTTTTTGAGACAGCACTGTGTTGCCATCGCTAAAAGTGTTATTTGCGACGGCAAAAAATATTGTCGCGAAAGTGTTTTTATTGCAACGGGATAAATGCCGTCGCTAAAAGATTATTTGAGATAGCACAACATGCCGTCGCTAAAAGATTATTTGTGATGGCAAAGAATACCGTCGCGAAAGGTTTTTGTTTCAACTTTGCCAATATCTTTTGCGACGGCATTGCCTACATCGCAAAAAAAATCTGGTTCTAATGTTTTTGAGACAATGTGATGCCGTCTCAAAAAAAAAAAAAAAAAAAAAAGTGCAATAAAATAATTAAAAATATGAAAATTACCTGTATTAAATGAAAAATAACTAAAAAAGAAACCAATAATTACATAATAATTTAAAAATTTCAGTATAAAAATAACAATTCATCCATAATAAAAATATTCTTGCATTCATAACAACACATCAGCAAAATTATCCCACAACATAATATTGCATAATACATATACAATGTTTAAATAAATAATATTGTTCACAATTCAAAATAACGTAAATAAAAAACAAAAGTTTCCCTCATGATTCTTCCGTGGGTAACAAAAACAAAAGTTAGTCGCAATCTTCACACGCCTGCATTCCACAAAAAGCAAACTGCTACTCGAAAATATCTGAAAACAAAAAATAAAAATAATTAATGACAATATAATTATGTGTTAATATTTTAATTACAAAAAAACATAAAAAATTAACTACTATATAATTACAAAGATAATTAAGTAAATAATTTTGGCTAGAGAGAAATCCGGCTCTAACTCTCAAATCGAGAACTCGATTGGAGTTTCGTCTTCTCTCACAAGTCTCTCGTACCTAGGCGGTCGTGTGTGCCAAGTTTCGTGCTAAACCGACGCCGTTTGGTGATTTTGGGGAGTCAACACCTCGAATTCAAATTTCTTAAAGAACTAGTTTGCCTAGATCGAAATTTGGCTCTAACTCCCAAACCAGGAACCCGATTCGAGCCCTGTCTTCTCCCACAAGTCTCTCGTGCCTAGGCGGTCGTGTGCGCCAAGTCTCGTGCTAATCCGACCCCGTTTGGTGATTTTGGGGCGTCAACACCTCGAATTCAAGTTTTTTAAGGAACTAATTTGTCTAGAGTGAAATCTGACTCTAACTCCCAAATCGGGAATCCAATTGGAGTCTCATCTTCTCCCACAAGTCTCTCGTGCCTAGGCGGTCGTGTGTGCCAAGTTTCGTGCTAAACCGACGTCGTTTGGTGATTTTGAGGCGTCAACACCTCGAATTCAAATTTCTTAACGAACTAGTTTGCCTAGACCGAAATCCGGCTTTAATTCCCAAATCGGGAACCCGATTTGAGCCCCGTCTTCTCCCACAGGTCGCTCGTGCCTAGGCGGTCGTGTGTGTCAAGTTTCATGCTAATCCGACGCCGTTTGGAGATTTTGGGGCGTCAACACCTGGAATTCAAATTTCTTAATGAACTAGTTTGCCTAGACCGAAATCCAGTTCTAACTCCCAAATCGGGAACCCGATTGGAGTCCCGTCTTCTCTCACAAGTCTCTCATGCCTAGGCGGTCGTGTGTGCCAAGTTTCGGTCTAAACCGACGCCGTTGGTATTTTGGGGCGTCAACACCTCGAATTCAAGTTTCTTAAGGAACTAGTTTGCCTAGAGTGAAATTCGGCTCTAACTCCCAAACTGGTCGAACCCCGTCTTTTTCCACAAGTCTCTCGTGCCTAGGTGGTCATGTGGGCCAAGTTTCATGATAATCTAATCCCGTTGGGTGATTTTGGGGCGTCAACACCTCGAATTCAAATTTTTAAATGAACTAGTTTGCCTAGAGTAAAATCCGACTTTAACTCCCAAACTGGGAACCTGATTGGAGTCCTATCTTCTCCCACAAGTTGCTCGTGCCTAGGCGGTCGTGTGTGCCAAGTTTCATGCTAAACCGACGCCATTTGGTGATTTTGGGGTGTCAACACCTCAAATTCAAGTTTTTTAATGAACTAGTTTGCCTAGAGTGAAATCTGCCTTTAACTCCCAAACCGAGAACCTGATTCGAGTCCCGTCTTCTTCTACAAGTCTCTCATGCCTAGGCAGTCGTGTGTGTCAAATTTCATGCTAATCCGACGCCGTTTGGAGATTTTGGGATGTCAACATCTGGAATTCAAATTTCTTAATGAACTAGTTTGTCTAGAGTGAAATCCGACTCCAACTCCCAAACCGGGAACCCGATTTGAGTCCCGTCTTCTCTCACAAGTCTCTCATGTCAAGGCGGTCGTGTGTGCTAAGTTTCATGCTAATCCGACACCATTTGGTGATTTTGGAGTGTCTACACCTCAAATTCTAAGTTTTCCAAAGAACTAGTTTGCCTAGAGTGAAATCCGGCTCTAACTCTCAAACCGGGAACCCGTTTGGTGATTTTGGGGTGTCAACACCACAAGTCCCATCTTCTCCCACAAGTTGTCTAAAAAGAGTTTGGCTGATTGAATCATGCAATTTCTATAGATAACCCAATTAAGCTTGATACTTCAACAAACAGAAGTGCAAATACATTCAAACAAAACAAGAAAATAGATACCAACATGTATTGTTGAACATTGACTTCCTTAGATTCTTACAAATTAAAGAGGATATAACAAAATGACCCAAAACATGTTAAACAATTTGATATTCTATATGCAAAAGTTAAAAAAATTCTCAAATATGGTTGTGTCAATGTTTCAGCACAATGAAACTGCTTTACAAAAGTAAAACTTCAGTATATTTCATTTCCATCTTTTGTGAACATTGAAAACAATCTCTTTGTTGAACTAGAAATGATTACTTAGGTTAGGAAAGAAAAGAAAACAAGAGAAAAGATTATGTTTTCTGTTTATTTTGATTGGATAAATAAAAGAAAAAAGAGAATAATTTTCTCTCTTATCTTTATTTGAACTACAGGAAAAAACAAAAAAAAAAAAGAAAAGAAAAGAAAAGAAAAACTCTCATGTAATATTACCAAAGAGTCAATTTTATTTTTATTTCTTCTACATTTAAAGGGACAGTTTTAGTATCATGAAATAGAAAAAAAAAAATAGTAATCTGTTAGTTACATTTTTCTTTCAATCTCTTCACTTTTAGAGAGATTCAAAATGGAAATTTTAAGAGTAAGTCTCTCAATTTCCTTCCATTTCACCACATCTCTATCTCTTTATTAATCAAAACAGGTGATATGAATTAAAAAAAATCATTTCTTTTATTTTCCCCAATCCAAACGAACTTTAAGCTTTAACATTAATGCAATCACTCTTCTTTTTTTTTTTTTTTATACAAATCAACAAACACAATTGTAAAATAACAAGCATCTAACTCTACAAAGAAATGGAAACAAAAGAAGAAGAAGAAGAAGAAGAAGAAGTGAGAGAGAGAGAGAGAGAGAGAGAGAGAGATTATACCTCTAGGACCAAGAGTGAGGCCAATAGCATCGGCAAGCTTATCAATGCCTGCCTGAAGAGCAGACCTCGAACTCTGGTCAAACACGATCTCCTTCGCAGCAGCTTTCACCACGAACCGCTAGGGGTGAGCAGCGGATTTACCGATTGGCCAAAACCAACCGAATCGAACCGATCCGTCACATTTTGGACGGATGCATGATGACGAGCGGACGGTTGCGGATTGATTTTCTCAAATCCGCCAATCTAGCGGACGGATGGCGGATTTGAGATTCCTTTGGCCACAATCGAACCGCCAAACCGCGAGCACCCCTAGTAATTTATAAGATTTTGTGTTTTCAGTTTGTTTAAATATTCTGTTTGTGTTTTCAATTAAAAAAGAGTTTAAATATTCTGTTGAAAAAAAGTTTTCAATTTGAATATCTTTTTGGAATTGAAAAAAAATAAACATATTATTTATTTATATTTTTTGGTTTTTAAATCTATCTCTAAAAATAATAAATAGAAAATATAATATATGCTGGTTGGTTTTTGTTTTCAAAAATAGATATAGATGTAACACTACAGAGACATACAATCTCTACTACTGCTCTGTTCATGGTTTTGGTGGTTTGAATTTTTTTTATATTTTAAGAACCACAGATTGTAATACTTTACGTGGATAAGGCATGCTGTGATTGTAGTATATGGATGAGACATGTAGTGATTGTGACATTCTAAAGTTTCAAACTTTCTTACTTTGGATGAGGCATGCAGTGATTGTAATATTTTTTTAAGTCAGTGACTGTAATACTTTTTTTTTTTTTTTGAGGAAGTGCACAAGTTGAATTATGTTGAAAATTTATAAAATTTTAAATCGCCAAACCGATTCGCATCCATCCGCCAAACCGCCAATCCGCTCAATCCACATCCACCGGATTGACAGACGGATGTGGATTGATTTTCTCCAATCCGCCAATCTGGCGAACGGATAGCGGATTGAAGGTTCCATGGCCGAAACCGATCCGTGCCCACCCCTACCGCTGAATCAAGGACGCCCTATTGTAATTCATCTTCTGACCTTGCAGTAGTTTATTCACTCTCCTACTCGTCAAATTTCCTTGAATTCACACAACACAATCAATCAATACACACACACACACACATACATACATACATACATACATAGATACTGATGCATACATCGGCAGCAGATAAAGAGTTGTGATGATAGTATTACCTGTTTGGGAGAAGTGAGGATCGAGTCGGTGGAGATAACATTCGTGGAAGCCATTTCTATGTGTGAGTGTGTGTGGATAAGGAAAGAGTTGAGCGGAGAGTACACTGTGTGTTAGTGTTAGGGGGGTTTGGAAATTAGGGCTTTTCTTTTGGTGAATTTTCTGTTTGAGCGTGAAAAGAAAGAGAGGAAAAACGAAATCAGAGATAGGGTTTTGTAGAAAATTCGAACATTGGGAAATTTGGGAGGGAGGTAAAAAATTGAGATCATGTTTGGTTGATTTTCTTTTAAAAAATGTATTTTTGAATTTTTAAAAATTGTTTGATTTCGATTTTTTTGATTTAATTTTTTGAAGATTGAGTTTTTTATTTTTCGTATGTTTTTTATTTTTAGTAAATTTTTTAAATTTTAAGTAATTTTTATTTTTTATATTTTTAGATGCACCTTACTTAGATGTATTTAAAAAATAAAATATTTGTCAAATTTTTTTTTTAAACTCAATAAATGCACAAGAATACAAAAAATGTACTAAATTTTCATATATATATATATATATATATTTATAGTATTTAGTGAATTTTATAAATATTTTTTTTTCACAAATATTATATTTTTAAAGTGTATTTATGTGTGGTTTATTTAAAAATTAAAAAAAATGCTTAGAATATTAAAAAAATAGTGAAAACATAAAAAATAATAATAAAAAAACACACACACATAATAAAAAATTTCAATTTCCTGAAAAATAAATATTGAAAATCTAAACCAAACAAGCTGATCATACCCTTTGAAAAATTATATAAAATTGACAAGTATGGTAGTTTTGATTTTTTAAATTTTTTCATGAAACTAATTTTTAGTCTTTAAAAAATAAATTTGAATCAAGTTTCAGAGGGAGCGACAGTAGTGGTGAAGATGGTGATGGTGATGGTGGTGATGGTGAAGGAGATTAGTGGTGAAGTTGTGGTAGTGGTAGAGATGATGGAGTGGCGATGGTAGATGAGAGGTAATGGTAGTAGTAGTGGTAGCGGTGATAGTGGAATGGTAGTCATAGAGGTGGAGTGGCAATAGTGGTGGTAGTGGAGTGACATTTGCAGTAGTGGTGAAGGTGGTAGAGTAGATGTGTAGTGAGAGAGAGAAATAAGTGAGGGACAGATAGAGACAGAGACAGAGTAATGAGCGAGAGAGAGACAAAGTGGTCGCTAAAAGTGCATTTTCTTGTAGTGTGATCGATAAATCAAGAGGGAGCTTCGTAAATAGAGAAGAGATGGGGGAAAAAGTGAGCAAGACGAACACAGTGGGGGAGAGAGAGAGAGAGTGGTAGACAAACAGACAGGCAGACAGAGAGAGAAAGAGAGAAAGAGAGAGAATAGTGATGAGTGAGAGAGAAAGAGATAGAGAGAGAGAGACAAAAAAAAGAGAGAGAAACAAAAGATGAGCGAGAGATAGACAAAGAGAGAGAGAGAGCGAAAATAGATGAATGAGAGAGGGACATAGAAGAAGAGAGAGACACAGAGAGAAGAGAGATGAGCGAGAGAGACAGGGAGAGAGATAGAGAGAAGAGAAATGAGAGAGACAGACAGAGAGAGAAGAGAAATGAAAGAGATAGAGAGAATAGAGATAAGCGAGAGACACAAAGAGAGAGACAGACAGACAGACAGACAGAGAAAAGTGATGAGTGAGAGAGAGACAAAGAGAGCAAAAAGAGATAAATGAGAGAGAGAGAGAGAGAAGAGAGATGAGAGAGATAGAGAGAAGAGAGATGGACGAGAGACACAGAGAGAAAGAGAGAGAGACAGATGGACAGAGAAGAATGATGAGTGAGAGAGAGAAAGAGAAGAGAGACTGAGACAGAGATACATAGAGAAAGAGAGAAACAGATAGACAGACAGAGAAGAATGATGAGTGGGAGAGAGAAAGAGAAGAGAGACAGAGACAGAGACACAGAGAGAAAGAGAGAGAGAGAGAGAGACAGATAGAGAAGAGTGATGAGTAAGAGAGAGACAGAGACAGAGAGACAAGAAGATGAAAAAATGGGTGAAAAGAGAAATGTTATATCAAAAGAGTAAGACGATGTCGTTTTTTTTTAATTTTTTTTTTTTTGTGACAAAAAAATACCGTTGCATTTATTTAAACCATTTTGTGACTATATATATATGAAGCCGTCTCAAAACCACAATATATATATATATATATATATTTTACTTTTTTTTTTTTTTTTTGCAACGGTACCTATTACAATCGCAAAAAACTCTTTTTTTTTTTTTTGTGACTGCAGCTGGTGCCGTCGCAAAAACTCTATTTTTTTTGCGACAGCAATATTTGCCGTTGCAAATACTCTATTTTTTTTTGCGACAACAATTTCTGCCATCGCAAATACTCGCCTTTTTCTTGACAACATTTTCTGCCGTCGCAAATACTCTATTCTTCGCGACAGCAAGTTGTGTCGTCGCAAAAAAGTCATATTTTTCGTGATTTTTTGCGATGGCAAGTTGTGCCGTCACAAAAAGTCACATTTTTTGCGACGGTAAGTTATGCCATCGCAAAAAGTTCCGTCTTTTAAGCCTACTTTTCTTGTAGTGATGTGAGACAAAGTGTATATTGGTGAGAAATAGAGATGATTTTTCTCTTTTGCTCTTATTTTGTAATTATATGCTTGTTACATGACTGGATTCTGTTAAGGACTTAAACAATGGGGTTGCAAAAGGGGAAAATTGGCACTTAACTAAAAGTATAGGAGTTGATTGTCATGATTTTATGTGTAGGGACCAAAGTGAGATTTGACCAAAAATGCAGGGCGTTGACTGTCACGATTTCATGTGTAGGGATCAAAGTGAAATTTGGTGCAAAGTGTAGGAGTGTAAAGTATAATTTACCATATTCTTTTCTATCATATCATCCATCGCATAGAATATTTGAAAGAAATTACAAATTATAATTTTAAAAAATCCTTTTTTTTTTTTAAATTTCAAATAAGCTTAAAAAATTAAATATATTATAATTAAAAATTACAATCAAATACCATTGAGTTATGATAGGGACTACAAATAAATTACTAAATTTTTTACCAAACCTTTCACATGAGTGTGGGACCCACACACATGTGATTTGTGTGGGTTCTACACTTATGTGAGAGGTTTGGTAGAAAATTTAATAATTTATTTGGATTCCATAGCATTTTCCAATACAATTCGTGACTGTCCTTCAATAACTTTTGACATTAAATTCTTACATAATTCAAAAAATAATAAATACAATGAACAGATTACAAATAAAATCAGATGAGCACATAAACACATAATACATCGAACTTATGTGATAATTTAAGGCCATTCTCGTATTCTGCTAATAATTTTTTAGACAATTGTAATTCGATGGAGTAATTTTCGACATCTAATCGATTTAAATTTTGATATGCATACTATTCTTTGAAAGTCTTATAAAATAAATAGTTTAAATTATAAAAAAAAAAATTCAAAATGAGTTAAATTTCCTAACTGAAAAGAATCCGGTCCCTCTAACCTAAAGATAATCACTTTCTCTACAAAAGACCTTCCTATCAGGAAGTTTGCACAAGTCAGAAAGATGTTACTTGCAAGGCATTGACTAGGCCATCAAATGCTCTTAAACCAACTTGATTATATATATAATTAATGAGAATGATTAATCTACATAATGAAGTTTTTTTTTTTAAAAAAAAAAAATCTACACAATGAATGCTGAACAATTCAAATGACGTTTGGACATCGCCTCACCAGGTACAAAGAACTTGGGATTGATCCATCAAACTTAAAAATACCTAGCTTCCCTAACACCCCCCCCCCCCCCCCCCCCCCAAAAAAAAAAATAATAATAATAATAATAATAAATAAATTATAAAAAAATTCTTAAAATATGAGTTTTATAATAAAATAATTTTTTAATTTTATCAGTTTAAATCTTAATGTTTTGATTTATTTTCAAACTAAATCATCTGTCTATTTTCATTAAACAAAATTGCAAAAAGTAGTATTTTAATCATTAAACTCAATGTAAGTGTATCAAAAATGTATAAAAGTTGTCTAAAATATTCTTTTTCATTGAGTTTAATGACTAAAATAGTAATTTTTTATCGGTTTTACTTAATGAAAATAGAAAAATAATTTAGATTGCAAACAATCAAATATTAAGATTTAAATTGATAAAATTAAAAAAAATAAGATTTATCTTATTATAAAAATCAAATCTAGAGATTTTTTTTAATAAATTTCTCAAAAATGAAAATTTATTGATGTCCAATTGATAAAATCAATAAGACACAATCCTGTCCCAAAAAAAGGAGATTTTTTTTCAATGGGCTTAACTGGATCATATTGTTGGATTTTAGTAAATCTACCATTGGTTTTAACTCGATAATCTAAATAATTTATTTTATATGGTTTTTCAATAAGATAACCTATACAAAATTAAATGGACAAATAATGATAGTCATATAATTAAATCACATTTATCTTGTAACGTTCCCAAAATTATACAATAAATACAAATCATGAGCAAAAAGATAATAGAAATAATATGCTTTCATTCATCAAGGTTCGTACACAAAAGATAACACATTTGATATACATTCACAAACTGTTCATCCTGAATCTACAACATGTGCTACAATGATAAGAGAACTGAAAACTAAACAGGTAATTATATGCCCTATAGATTACTCAAAAAATTGAAATCCTTGAAGCAGATACTCAGAATATCAAATAAGGAGGTGTATGGTAATGTGTCACTTAAATTGAAAGCTGCAGAGGAGGAGGCGCATAATCTTGATCTTGAGGCTGAAACCAGAGACCTTAATCAGTCTGAGGCAGTTAGAAGAAGGTAGTTAGAGAGGAGGTTTGGAGGTTGAATAGGATGGTTGAATGGATGTGGTTACAAAACTCAAGGTTGAGTTGGACATTGAAGGGGGATAGGAATACCAGATTCTTCCATGTGATGGCCAGGAGCAGACAAAGCAGAAATGAGTTAGCATCCATTACAGTAGGAGATTCAGTGGTAGAGGAACCTTCTATTGTGAGGAGGGAAGTATTTGAGCATTTTAGGAAACATTATGCAGAGAAGTGGGTGGTTAGGCCTAAGTAAGGTGGCATGTTCAAATCAGTCCACAACAGTCCTCAGGTTGAAATGCTTGAAGTAGAGTTTTCAGAGGAAGAGATTAAGGCAACTGTGAAGAATTGTGATGGTAATAAGGCTCCTGGGCCTGATGGGTTCAACATGCTATGTTTTCAAAAATTCTGGAAGGTGATGAAAGGGGATGTGATTAATTTTATGAAGGATTTCCATAGAAATGGTAGATTGGTGAAGGGATTGAATAACTCTTTTATCACTCTGGTTCCTAAAAAGGAGAACCTTGTGGGATTATCTGACTGTAGGCCTATTAGCCTTGTTGGTTCAGTGTATAAAATTTTAACCAAGGTACTGTCAATAAGGCTAAAAGCAGTGCTTCCTAGTGTTATTAGTGAAACTCAATCAACTTTTCTCGGGGGGAGAAATATCCTTGATGGTGTACTTATTGCAAATGAAGTGGTGGATGGGTGGAAGAAGTCTAAGAAAAAGGGTGTGATAATTAAACTTGACTTTGAGAATGCTTATGACTCAGTAAATTGGGGATTTCTGCACTCAATGCTTCTGAATTTTGGGTTTGGTTTAAGATGGTTAGAATGGATTATGGAGTGTGTTACCACAGCTCCTGTTTCTGTCCTTGTCAATGGTTCTCCTACTAATGAGTATTGTCCATAGAAAGGTCTTAGACAAGGAGATCCATTGTCTCCATTCTTATTTAACTTGGTGGTTGAGGGTTTGAATGTGTTATTAAATAGGGCATACCAGTTGGGTATTATTAAAGGGGTGAAAATAGGGGTTGGGGGTGTGGTGTTGTCTCATTTGCAATTTGCTGATGATTTCTTACTATTGTGTGAAGCTGAAAAGGAGGAGGTTAGAAACCTAAAGAGGATATTAAGGTGCTTTTAAGGTTATGTCTGGATTGAGAATTAATTACCATAAAAGTCAGGTTTGTGGAGTGGGTGTTGCTTGTGTGGTATTTAGGGCTGCCCTTAGGGGCTAATCCCAGTTGTAAAGCAACATGGAAACCAGTGGTGGAGAAAGTGAGAAGCAGATTAACTAGCTGGAAGAGGAACTTTTATTCCATGCTGGTAGACTCACTCTAATTAAATTTGTTCTTGCATCTTTGCCGGTGTTTTATATGTCTTTGGTTAAAATGCCGGATGGGGTAGCTAGAATATTGGAGAGATTGCAAGCCTCATTTCTCTGGGGAGGATCAGAAGTAAGAAGAAAGGTGCATATGGTCAAATGGGAGGAATTGACTAAAACCTTGGAGCAAGGGGGTTTGGGGTTGAGAAGAGCGGTGGTAAATTCTTGTTTACTAATAAGCTTTAGTAAAATTGTCATTAAAAACATTTTTTTGTGATGATTTTTTTTATATGTTGCTAAATATTGACAATTAGTGACTTTTCTTGTTGTGGTTTTTATAAATTATCTCTAAAACTTATAGTTAGTGAACCTTTTCTGTGATAAAATATTCAAACTATCGCTAAAAGTTAAAAATTAGAGACATTTTTTGTGACTTTTTTTAAACTGTCATTAAAATTTATAATTCGTGACATTTTTTGTGACAATTTTTAAATTGTCGCTGAATATTAATAATTAGTGAGAGTTTTTAATAGTGTTTATGAAAAATGCCATTAATTATAATAGATTTTATTGTATAATAAATTCACCTATTAGGACCGTAAATCTCCCTAAAAAATATTGGATTGGAAATAATTGATTTATCATATTTTTATTTTTAGTTTCTTTTTACAACTTTATCTATATGAAATGAAAAAAAAAATTTTGGAAAAATTACTTGTCAGTTGTACTACCGAGAAATTATTACAGATTTATGAAAAATTTATAATTTTAATTATTAATATGTATAAACTTATTTTAAATTTCTTTTAAAAAAAATATACCCTGATAGACATCTCCTAACTTGATTCCAAACCTAAATAAAAATAATTGTGTCATGTAATCTATCAATCACTACGTAAAAATTCTCATTAGCAATTTTAAAATATAAGAACAAGAGCATATAAAATTTTAAAATTAATAGATACTATGATAAAAAGAAAAGTTAATATAGCATTTTTAAAAGAAATTAAGTGGATAGGTGAAAAAATTACATAAATTAAAAAAAAATATTATGTATAAAATTCAAAGCAAATTAAAAAAAAAAATGCAAGATCTGAACTTTGTAACAAAATAAACTTTACCTTTTTTAATTTTGTTGATTTAAACAATATTCAAGAGTGTAGTTTAGTTTTGCACTAATTGATTTCGTTCCCTCCTATTTATCATATGATATGACATGTCACACAGTTATTTCATTCTGAAGATGGTTCAGAAATTGATTCATTTCTATTGATTTTAAGTCTTGATGGTTCCGAAAACTTGCAATCTGTTGAAGGAATGACTTTTCAGGAAGCCTTTCACTTGATGGATGCTGTCAAACCCATTCAGGTGGCTTATTTTCACTTTATAATAAATGCTTTGCAATGTTTTGAATTTCCAGAAGGATTTGGGGATGCTGTTAGCACAGCCTCAGCATCAAAAACGGTGCCGTTTTGACGCAGGCACAGTATTAAAAAATATTTTGTCTAGAAAGTTTTGAGTATGGGACCTCCTGAGTAAAGGCCCACTATTGAACCAGTACACTATCAAGCTTCCTTCTAACTGTTTGGTATATATATTATTTATTATCTTTTTTTAAGTGTAATTATAAATATATTAATATCAAACCTTGTAAAAATTGTTGTGCGGCAGCAACAGAAACACATCGTTTATGATCTTATAATTTATTTTATTTTAATTTCTTTTTATAGTCAAACTCTTAACTATTAATGCTTCAAAAACCCTAAAAGCTTGTTTCTGTCAGTCAACCATCCATCTACTTTCGCCGGAGACTTTTCATTACATTCGTTAGAGACTCTTCATCACCTTCACCATGCTATCCAGGTTTGTACAAATATAACATATTTTCTCTAATGTTAGGAGGTTTCAAGAGAAAATATATATAATTTTCTTCACTTTTATGATTGTGGTTGGTTGATTTTTTTCCCCTTGTAGAATGTTAGCAGTTTATTTTTCTTTTATTTTTTTATTTTTTAGTCTTGAGAACTGTTGCTTTGTTTGGGATACTAGATTATCATATGCCGATAGCAATCAAAAGTAGAATATAGAGATTCTGGTTTACACCCCACCCATTTGATGTTTTGGATCTGGGTTTCATTGTCTTATATAGTTCTTGCCTTGTTTCCCCTTATTTCTCTTTGAGTTTGGCTATTAGGATGTGTTGATTGCGTTTGAAACAGGTTGGTAGCTTATTTTTCAAATTGTTACTACCCAGAATTTTGCTTCTTCGCTCGAGCGACACTTCTTGTACTCAAGCGGTCTTTGTGAACTTTCAATATTTTTGCAGGTTTGCAGAAATACTGGGAGTTGACATTTTCACTCAAGCAGTCTTTTTTGCGCTCGAGTCGTGTTGGTTCGAGCGACCCTTCTTGAGCTCAAGTGATGGTCTTCTTTCTGTAAAACTTTTGAGAGTTAGCATTCTTCACTCGAGCGAAGCTTCTTGTTTGCTCGAGTGGTGCAACTTATTTTGTCTGATCGCTCGAGTGACACTTCTTGCGCTCGAGTGATCTGTGTGTATATCAGTTCGTAAAAAACCATTTTCACTCACTTTTTCATTTCTCTCTCTAAACATTCTAAAAACCCTAGATCTATACTCTCTCTCTCTCTCTAAAACTCTACTTCTCTCTACAAATATACCTAGATCTGTTGAGTTCTTCACCCGTGTCCCTTTGTTAAAAATGCAAAGCATGCCGTGGGCTTCCTTTTGATCCAAACGATGTTGGGTTTGGGCATTGTCGAAGTTCCTTCACTCTTCCTCTCATCTTCTAAGCTTGAGGTAGGGATTCTCCACACTTTCTTATAATTTTTAACTTAGTTATTTGTGTTTTGAAACAATATTGTGATTTGGGGAAATTTTGAACAAATCTAGGTTTTTGGTTTAAAAATCAAAAGAGGCTTTTCAAATGGATTCTTGAAATTGGTTGTGGGATTGGAAATAAGATTGAATTATGATAAAATGGTTGGTTTTGATACTTGGAATTGATTTTGGAAGAAAATGGGGTTTTTGCCCTAAATATCGCAAATGTTGATTTTGTATAACTAATTGGAATTGTTGTTGAAACTGTGAAATTCGGTTGATATTGATGAGGATGGTAGAGTTGGGTATGTGTTACCACTTATCTCTTGGAATTTGGAAAGTGTATCTTTATGGTAATTAATTATCTATTTAGAGATATCTATTTTGGGCTATCAGTGGAGGAGAGGTATGATTGTTGTAGAAATTGCATGAGAATTTGGAGAATTAAAACTAATTTCTCATCTTTTTTGCATTAAGCATTGTTGCATACTTACTAAATTGAAAAAGTGAATTGCTTTGAGAGAAAAAAAGGGGTGAATCTGGGAAGTGAGTGTTGTCTTGTTGAAATGAGTTAGCCTGTGTGTCCATGGTGAGAGTCTTAAAAATCGCAGATTTACATGGGTGTCGATCCTGCGGACAAAATTTTCGTGAAATAGCAATAGTAATGCTTGTATAGCCAACGTTTACATGGGTGCCGGTCTACGGTTTCCTACGGACGAAATTTTCGTGAAAAGTTGTATTTGGTTTGACATTCCGGGAGATTGTGATTCACTACCCTGTTTTCTATTGTAAAGGAAATGATTTCATAATTGTGATAGACCTAGCATTGCATGGTTTGGAAAAGTGAGATAAAATGTTTTGGCATGAGCATTGCATATGCATATCACCTTATATCTTTGTTAAGATTCATATATTGTGTTGAATTATTTCTATTAGGCTTTGGCAAATCTTATGTCACTAGTAGAAAAGTGTTTTTTTGCGACTAATGTTTTTGCGACCAATTGTTTGACTGTCGCAAAAAATAATATTTACAAAAGCAAACTTGAGACTAATTTTTTCTTTTATTTATTTTTCCCTCTTCTTATACCTATGCCCTAATTCCCTTCACGACTATTTACAAACAGAGGTGTCTCTGTCTCTCTTGCTCTTGCTCACACTCTTTTAACCTATTCAATCGCCCTTGCTCATAGAAGCAATTTTGATCAGAGATCTCCGACTACATATCACCGTTTCCCTGAATTTTCTCTCTCTAACTCTGTTCAATCACCCTGATCTTCTCTATCTCCACCATGGTGAGTTCTTTGAACTATTTGCTAATCTATTTTGCTTCGTTAGGGCTCATTTTTCAGGTTTATTTAAGTTGTATATACATATATATACATGCATTTATGTTTATGTAGATGCATGTAGACACCCCATTTTTTACCGTACTTAAGACTTGGGCGCCACTAATTGATCACTCGATGATGAAAGTTGTGCTATGCAAATGTTCGATTTCTTCAACAAGGAGAGCTCTAAATCCCAACCTTACACCCCATTTTCAACCAAAACTATTTTGACCAAAATTATTTTAGACCTTAAAACCCTCTTTTTCAAAATATTTTTGAAAATGTTTCTATGATGTTCTGAGGCTCACATTTCATTTGAAATATTACATTTTTTGGTAAATTGAGTAAGGACAAAGTGAAAATAAATGGAAGAGAGGCAAAATTTTTGAAAAATATTTTTAAACCTCTTATTTATAGGTTTGGAGTTGAAGAAAATAGGACGAGAGAGAAGAAAACTAGTTGGGAAATGGTTGAGCTTGAGACTGTTAAGGGAAAGCCGGTCAGCCTCACTAAATCAAGCCTATCCTTTTGTACACTTGGACTTTAGTTTTGAGGCCACCACCATTGGAAAGTGGACTTCCGAGGGTTCATTTTAGACCCAAGAATCTCCTAAACCCGAGTCCGGATGAGGGAGATATGGGTGTGTGAATTAGGCATCAATCCGATTAAGACAAAACTGAGCAACCTTCACTAAAACAGGGATATCTCTTTGCACACTTAGAATTCAGATGTGAGGCTACCACCATTGGAAAGTATACTTCCGGGGCTTCAATTTAGACACAAGAATGACCTGAAACCAAGTCTGGATGAGGGAGATATTCCCATTAGAAGTCGTGCTATCACTGATGGCCGGCATGTGGCCGTCAGCCACCATTTGTGGCCAGCAAACCACCATTTTTTTTGCCTATCGGCCATCAGTGATGGTCGGCCGGCCACCACTGCAAGCTGGTCGGCCAGCCACCATTGCAAGCTTGCTGGCCATCAGTGTAAAAACCAGATATTTTCCCTCCAACTGTTCCACACTGCTCCAG
Organism: Camellia japonica; assembly: GCA_030407325.1. NCBI lineage: Eukaryota > Viridiplantae > Streptophyta > Magnoliopsida > Ericales > Theaceae > Camellia > Camellia japonica. Next base: position 27,167,148 of record JAPPVO010000029.1, read on the forward strand.
TTGTTCTTTTTTAGATATTTTCGACCAAAGCTCATATATTTTTATATATAAAGAACCTTGTAGACACCCCATTTTTGACCAACCTTAAGACTTAGACGTCATCGATTGAGCGCTCGGTGATGGTGCATGTTGTGCTCGTTTAGAGGTTTCAGAGTTTTGGCTGAGAGCCTTGCCTCCGGGCCTCTGAACTCTTTGTGCTTTGGCACGGTTTGTGGACTGAATCTTGTTTTCTCTTCCCAGAGGGAGGGAGTGGTCTTGTAGACCATCTCTTTGTGGTCGTAGACCACTTTTTGTGGTCATAGGCCACTTTTCCGGTTTGGAGACTTGTTTTCGGTTTTCAGAGCCTTTGGCCGCGCGCCTTGTCTCGGGACCGCTTAACGTTCTCCGTTTGGCGTGATTTTTGAACCATACCTTGTTGCCTCTGCCCAGAGGAACACTGTGGTCCGGGAGACCACTTTTGTGGTCGCTTACCACTTTTGATGCCTGTAGACTAGTTTTCGAGGCTTTCGGCCGCATACTTTGCCTCCCGATTTCTCGTCTTGCATCCGTTTTGGTTTGTTTTTGGTACAAACCTTGTTTTCCTTGTTTAGAAGGTGGTCCAAGGGTGGGAGACCAGTATTTCTTCTGGCCGACCACTTTTCCTTCTGCCAGCCAGTTTTCTATTCGGACAACTGGCTTTCTTGGTCTTTGGGGCATCTTTTCTGGTCGGCCACCACACCACTACATTGTTTTCATGCCCTGGACTCTCTCCCACCATGGCTGACCAGTTTTTGTCTCTGTGGACCAGTTGAAGTGGTCGGCTGCTTTTTGACACCTTTTTGGAGATATTTTTTCCAGCTGGCACAGCTGGAGGACATTAGAGCCATCCTCCATACATGTATGGAGGGATTGGCTTGTTGCTTAGCTTCTCCTAGAAGCTTTGGCTTTCCTCTTCTATAAGAGGGAAGCTCCCCCACCCTCCTATAGGTTCAGAAAATTGCCATTAGAAGGATAGATATAGCTTTGTCTCTATATTGCATTGTTTCTCCATTTTTGTGCATCAAAAGTGTAGATTTGTCTTAGTTTAACACACAAACACACACCCAAACACCATCCTTGGGTAGCTGAGCTGCTAAGGAGTTGTTTTTGGTGTTCTTGGACTGATTTAAGCTTAAAGAACTTGCTGGAGTTGCAGTGGTAAAGAAGGTCTTCAAGGGTGAGTCTTTGAACTTTAAATACCCCTTTCTTGCTTAAGCTTTTAGCCCTTCTTGCATCTGTTTTTGAGCTTAACTTAAAACTGAAAAAATTTCCATTTTTAAGTGCTTAAAATAGTTGTTTTATGTCACTTTTTCATTTGGGATGGTTTACCCCCTCTTAGGCCTTGTTAGGCCTTATTTTGAGCCATCTATTTAGGCTCTTGTTGAACCCTTTGCATGACGTTTCTACCACTGAAATCCAGAGGATTTTCAGTGGTGGAAAGGTGGTCTTCGTGTCCTAAATAGGTGAGGGTCATCCCCTCTCCCTTGTGTCTTCAATACTAGCTTCATATGCCTCATGTTTGAACACCTTTGTTAAGATTTTGTTGGCCTTATCTTAGCTTGTATTTGTGGTTATTTTGCTGAGGCATACCACTGCTTTTGCTTAGTTTGGTCACCCCATGCATGGTTAATACACTTGTAGTGTAAATCACACAAACTAGCTTTGTATGCCTCATGAAGTAGCATGCCATTCTAACTTGTTTTCTTTCCATTTCAACATATTTTTGGTGATTTTTTGCCATGTCATGACTTTGTTTTGGTTCGGCTTGGTTGGCCCTTGCATGCCTCATTCACTTGTAGTGCATTTCTTTGAATTAGCCTAACATGCATCATGCATTAACATGTCATTTTAGCATGCTTTTGGCTTAGCTTAAAGAAGATTTTGTTCATGTTTTACCATGTTTAAGGTCTGATTTTGGTTGTTTTGGTCATGCATGACTTGCTTTGTATAGCCTTGGTTCAATCTAGCTTGTTAACTTTGTGTATTGAGTCCTCTAGCATGCATTGCTTGGCCTATTTCAGTGATTTGGCATCACTTGTTATGTGATTTCAGTCCATGTTTCATTGCCATACATTCACATTTGTCACACATTCAATGCGTTGGAGGGTTTCCTCCTTTATGCCTTAACATGAACCATTGCGTATGCCTTCATGCCATAGCTTGCGAGCCATCATTTCAGTGTTTATTTGGGGTTATTATGCCATGATATAACTCTGATTTTTGTTGCTTAAGTCATACCATGCTTGGTCCTAATAGGTGTAGTGTAATCCACCTCATTTGCCTTGTATGCATGCTAGCATATTTTGGCCTACTTCCATACATGTTTTCGACTCATTTTAACATGTACTAGGACTATTTTGGATTGCCTTGGTCACATGCTTCATGTTTTGTATACATGCAGTACAAATGCTCTTGCTTGCCTCAAGCTTTAAGCACCATTGCATGCTTTATTTGTGTTGTGTACATGATTTGGCATCACTTAACATGACATTTTAGAGCTTTTAGCATTAGCATGTTCCCACTTCATTCATGCTTTAAGTGGCTTTGAGTGTTATGCATTATTGCCTAGTTTATGCCTTAGCTTGTATGCTTGCATGCCTAGGCCTTTGAGCCATCATCTCAGCACGTTTAGGTCCTTATTTTGACCTACTTGAGCTCTGTCCATGCTTAGTTCATACTTTTGTGCCATGTATTGCATGCCCCTAGAGTAATCCTCCTTGTTAGCTTTCATGCTTTAGGACCCTAGCATGCCATACTTGTGTTATTTGAATGATTTGGCATCATTTCTTACCTCATTTCAGTGTACTTAGTGTTGTTACACTTCTATGCTTTTCACTCTTTAATTGTTTTTGAGAGTTGCATCTTAGTGCCTCAATTGGTGAGCCAATTGGCATGCATGTTTGTATGTATTTTCGGTGCCTTCATTTTAGCATTATGGCCACTGATTTGGGCGTGGCTGAGGTCTACCCTTTTGGTTTAAGTCCATTGAATATGTTTATTTGCATGTTGCTTGCATGCTTATCTTGCTTTGCATTGTGTATGCTATGAGGTCCTTTGCATTGTGCATGCCAAGTTGTCCTATACATTGAGTGTGCATGCCCCTAGCATTGATAGGTTGCCCTTATTGCATTGTGCATGCATGCTTCGCATTGTATTTAGAACCCTATGGTTGACTTGCTTTGAGTATGCCATCTAGTTCTTAGCATTTAGCATTGTGTATGCTAGGTTGCTAGTTGCATTGAGTATGCCATATAGTTGCATTAAGCATGCCATGTTTTGTGTTACATTGTGTTTGGAATAGGTGTTAGTCCAAACACGGGAAACGAGGGACGTTTCATACTTCAAGTGATGAAATGTACCTTAATTCCCGGTCGCCGACGCTCTTGATCACACACGATAGAGTTTTAGGCTTTATGTGTTTACTTGTGCATTCATTCCATATTGAATTGTCCAACTTCGCCTCTCGGCCATCATGTGTGGAAATGCGTGATTGGTGGCCTGAGGGTCGAGAACCACACCCCCTTGAGTTCATCACATGATAAGGAGGGTGGTTGTGCACACATATCTTGCAAATACATTGCCATACCCTCTCTTGCTCTCCGTTGCAGCAAAGTGCAGTCCAGTAGCAACAATTGGTCGGCCAGCCAGAAAAAGTAGCTGGCCGACCACTTTTTTGGTTTTTCAACAACCAAAAGTGGTCGGCAGGTGTCTGAAGAGACCAAAAGTGGTCGGCCACCCTCCCACAGGATTCCTAAGGTGGAGTTTCAGCTTTCTGGAGCTTGGTGCAAGTTTTTGAGAGTAAATGAAAACAGAGGCAAATCGGGGCATCGCATTGGATTTCTGAATGAGGCGATCGGGCTTGCATGCATTCCTCTCCCTTTGAGGCTCCTGATTTACTGCTTTCCTTAGCTGCCATGCTTAGATAGCTAGCTTTTGCTTTGGTTTGTACCTTTAATTAGTTAATGCGTTAGTTATTCAATTCGTTTTGTAATAATTAGTTAACTAGGATTAGTTAATTAATTTGTTGTGTAATAATTAGTTTAATTAGCTTAAATTAGCTAGTTAGCTTCTTATTTGGTCCCTCCTTCGAGAGGGCGCATTGTTGTAATAAGCGTGCGTGTGTGTGATGCATGTCTTCCAACCTCGATTTATTTCTCTCTTTTACTTAATCGCTTACAATGGTTAGTTTTAGGGCATATTTCATTTAGCATACCTTATGCTTGCATGCGTGCATCCATTCATCTGTATTGCATGCACCGAGCTCGGCGCATCATACAAACTGCATTGTATTTCAATTCCTATTTGAATACATGTATCAAGTTGCATTTCACATGACATTCTAGAATAGCCGAGCTTATTTTAGTTGCATTTTCGCATGTGTTGCATTAGCCATTTTAACATAAACTAGGATCATGCATGATTTCTAACTAGTTCTCTGTTTTGGCTTGGAGTACACTGTGAGTGTTTACGCTTTAGCATACTGCATATGTGTTAATGTTGCCATGAAAGCATGCTTGCCATGAGGCTAACTGCTTATTTGCTATAACTGCCTGCATGCCTGTGGGTGAAGGTTGGATTACCTGAATTGGAACAATTCATTGAAAATACTGATTTAGCCTACTTGCCCGTAGCAAACTTCAAACTGTTTTCAAACATATATGCAATGTTTTGTTCCAAATTAGGCGATCTAGTCTATACTTGTGTGTTGTGCGCATCGCATAGTAATTCTAACTAATTAACCGGAATAAGAACACGTGTTTTCAAAAACAAAATATCATGCTTAGTACAGGCCGATCTTTGATCGGGCGAGCGGGGGTGCTCATAGATGACCTTCTCCAATCGTACCTAAGTTCCCGAGCCGAGGCAATTTTGGTGATGACGGACACGTGGCCTTAGGCACGAGTCAGGGTTTCCTAATTTCTCCCAAAATGAAATATGTAGGTGGCGACTCTGTATCTGGCAAAGCAGTCCATGTTTGACTCTGTATCTGACAATTTTGGTGATGACGGACACGTGGCCTTAGGCACGATTCAGAACGGTGACTTTTGAGTCCAAACTGTGGTAGCTCCGAGAGCAAAACGAGAATTCGCAGCCCTCACGAGGCGCGCGCGAATACTCGGAGAGTTCTCCTCGGGAGTGCGTCCACAAACCTCCCTATCATCTTTCAAGGTTAGAAAACATTAGGAGTGAAGAAGTATTTTGGAAAATATCCTCTCTCTACAATTCTCTCTCTCTTTTGCAACTTGCATAGCCTATTACCAAACACACCAAACCAAACCTAGAGAGCTTCTTGTTGAGGTGATTTGAACTTGGATTTGAGCTCTTGAAGTACTTGAGAGTGTGAAATTAGTTGGTTGTGACTTAAGGGTTCATTCCTTTCTAAGAGGTATACTTCTCTTCCTTTTGCACCATCTTTACAAAACTTGTTTTCTATGTTTTCTTGCTGTTTTTAAGCTCTTTAAAACCTGTTTTTATGGGCTGAAGCTTGTGGTTTAAGGCTATTAAAGGTAGAGGGGTTAATCACCTTTCTTTGAACCTTGTTCTCTAAGACTTTCCACTTGTGTTTCCCATTCTTTCATCAAATTTTTTTGAGCTTTTTACCATTGATTTTCAGAGGTTTTCAGAGGCTAAAAAAAGTGGTTTTGAAGTCCCAAAAATGGAGGGGTTAGCCACCCCTCCTTTGGCTTGTTTACAAGCTTAAATTGTCATGTTTTAGCTACTTTTGTCTCATTTCAGCACTTTTTTGTACTATTTTTGGACTGTATAAATTATGTATTTTTGGGCAGAAACTTGTGGTTTAAGGCCAATAAAGGTTGAAAGGTGGTTCACCTTTCTTTGTATCTTGTTTTGGAGGCCTTTGCCCTTGCATTTCCCACCCTTTTACTATCTTTTTCTAAGCTTTTAAACATTGTTTTTCTGAGTTATTTCAGTGGGTAAAAACATGTTTTGAAGTCCAAAAATGGAGGGGGTAGCCTTCCCTCCTCGTGTTTTGTTTACTAGCCTAGCATGCTCTATGTTTTAGCCTATTATTCTAGCTTTTGTTAGCTATTTTGTGCACCTATATAGCACTGTTTTGTGTATTCATCTTATAGTTCAAACTTTCATCACACTATCTTGTGCATTACATACCACTGTCTTGTGCATTTCACCTGCATTGTACTGTTTTGTGCATTACATCGTACTATCTCATGCATTTCCTCGCACTGTCTTATGCATTTCATCTTACATCGCACTATCTTGTGTATTTCATCTTACATCGCATTGTCTTGTGCATTTCATCTTACATCGCATTATCTTGTGCATTGCATAGCACTATCTTGTGCATTTCATCTTACGTTGCAATATTTTGTGCATTGCATTTTGTATAGCACTATTTTGTGTATTCATTCACCCTCACTCGCACAGTCTTGTGCACCTTGTATCTTTGTATCGCATTGTCTTGTGCACCCCGTATCGCATTATCTTGTGCACTCTCTTGGTCTAGGAGACCTCAAATCCTCTAAAGGTGCAATTCCTTTGGTGTTTGTCATGCCCGAACGACTTCTAGCGGTTTGGTATAGCCACCTGACTATGTTTGTGATGAGTTCCTAAGAGATCAACTGAGACGGTGGAAAACTAGAGTTCGAATGGCCAATGCCTAGAACACAAAGGTTTGGGATTCTCGAGACTAAAGTCTGGTTTAAATACCCAGGGGTGTATCCTCGGCTTGAAATTTGTATAGCAGCCCCACAGGTTGAGGTAGCTTGTATGCGCCTCAATTTTGGATACTAAACCAACCTAGTCTGTCACCCTGTTGGAGAATAGGGAAAGTTGCAAATATAGCCAGGAAGAAAAGTGGTACCTATGGTTTGGAAGCGCGTGAAAGTGAAACTGAGAAGAAGAGGAAGATCCACAACAGCATGGGCGAGTCATCACCGATTGCCCCTGTAAGGTACTTTCCAAAGCATCACTTCCTAGCTACTACATCGCATTTTATTATCTATTACTTCTATCGCATTGCATATAGAATTTATTGCATGCATCTACTGCATTATTTGTTTTATCATACTATCCTTTCCATGTTAAGCTTAGTTTGGCATGTGCCCATTCTTTCAACGTTAAAACATAGCTCTGCATGTCTACGTGCTTGTTTTGCAAGAATTGTGGTCTGAGGGTTTCGACACCTTTTCTGTGTTAGACATGGTCTGTTTTATGTCCATACCTTTTCTAGGTAAAATGTAGTTTGGCCTACGCCTTATTCACTGCATCCATTGCATTCATTGCATTGTACTTTGTTTTGTTATATTCAGCATTTAGGATCATGATCTTTCCTTAGCAGATCACTCCTCACTTATATCATATCATTCAATTACTTGTACTCTTTCTCTTTCTACGAAACACATAGTTTTGCATGTGCTCGCACCCTTTCACGTTGAAACATGGTTCTATTATGTGTATGCATCCATGCTACACCGAGGCCAGTATTGAGGATGTAAGCACTTAGCCTGTATTAGGCTTCGTTTGGCTGTGCCCACTTCTTTTCTGTATTAAACGTAGTTTGTTTTGCATCCCCACTGCTTTATGGTATTTGTGTGGTAAGAACTGCTTGTGCTTTGATTATATTATTGTATTGAACTACATATCCTTTGCATTGTTTTGTTGCATTGTGTATCATTCGCATTCTGCCCCTAAACTATGCTAGTTTGATTCCTTGCAATGGGATACGTAGGCAACCCTCGGGTTCAACCAACTGCATCTGCATTTTGTTTGCTTGCCCAAGTCTTGCAGCCTTGCCAAAATTGGTCGTCTTCGGGCTTTGCATTCATTTACATCATTTTATGACTTTGAGCTCTGTCAAAGAGGGGCAACTGTAGATACCACATGTAATAATGATAATGCGGAATTGAATTTTGTAAGATCTTGAATTCAATACAACTCAAGAATAAAATGAACATAACTTTCTCAGCCATAGAATTAGAGAAGTTGAGAAAATACCCCCAATAGTTGAGCCTTTAATTCTTGGTTCACCTTCTCCTCTCTCTCTCTTAATTAGGATGGCTATAGAACTTAGAGTGATGGAAAAATACTCATCTCATGAAAGGGGAGTCACCCATCCTTGTATAGAGGAGAGAAAAATGGCCATATAAACTCTATTAGAAGAATTCCTATCCATCAAGGTTTCCTTCTTATCTTAGAAGAGTAATAATATTAAAATTCTAATTACTGAACTTAATCTCAAATATTGGCTTTATTTAATTGTGGAGGCCAAAAAAAAAAAAATGTAAAAAATATGTAGGCTATTGGGCCACACTATAAAATAAATCCAACATTCTCCCACTTGGCCCATTAAGCCGATTATGATGCAACTATGAGTGTTTTTTTTTTTTTTTTTTTTTTTTTCAAAATATGCAATTTATAAAAATTTTGACTTATTGGATTCAACACCAAAAAACTTTGGCATGTGATTATGAAGTTTTAAAAATAGCCAATAAATTCAGATATATTAGAGACTATAACATTGTGATTACTTCAGATCACAAATGTGAGTCATAACGGATATATAACATTTATGTCATATTTCATTCTATGCACCACACCATTAATAACCTTCACTAACCCTGTCCATTATCGAGATATGTAATTATTTGCTTGAAAAGCCCCTGTAATTTGTCTTGTTAAGACATTTCTTGTTTATCAATATTTAAATTAATGTGTATACACACTTTTAGAACAGAAAAAATAGAAAAAAAAATTATTATTACGCAAATATTGTCAAATAAAAATAAGCACTTAAGATTAACCATACACATCATGGGTTGCTTAAAAGACCCATCCTAATAACATGCTCTTTGTATGTCTTTGGTGGCAATCCCTTTGTGAATGGATCAGCAATCATAAAAGAGGTGCTTTAGTTTTCAATTAACACTTGTTGTTTCTGGACTTTTTCTCTAACAACTAAGTACTTACTTCCATATGTTTGGAACCACTGGAGTATTTTCCATTCTTGGAGAATAAAACTGCTGCGGTATTGTCACAATATATCTTTAGCGGCTTGGTAATTGAGTCAACAACACCAAGTCCTGAGATGAAATTTCGCAACCATAAAGCATGATTCGTAGCCTCAAATTCAGCCTCCATAGTAGATGAAGCAATAGTGGACTGCTTCACACTCTTCCATGAAATTGCCCCATTAGCTAGTAGAAAAACAAAACCTAATATAGATTTTCCACTAGCAAGGCAACCGACAAAATCTGAGTCTGAGTATTTGATCACTTCCAACTATTTTGATCTCCTATAGGTGAGCATATAATCCTTTGTTCCCTGAAGATATCTCATAACCTCCTTCACTACTTTCCAATGTTCCATTCCAGGATTACTTTGGAATCTTCCCAACATTCTAACTGCAAAACTAATATCTAGCCTGGTACATGTATGGGCAGACATCAAGCTCCCTACTGCTGATGCATATGGAATGTCTTTCATTTGTTTTCTTTCCAAGTCATTCCTTGGACACTATTTTTCACTTAATTATCACCCTTCATGATAGGTGCATCACTGGCTGAACAAAACTGCATATTGAATCTTTCCAAAACACAATCAACATATCTTTCTGAGATAGTCCTAGCAATCCTCGAGATCGATCCCTACAGATCTCTATGTCAACAACATAGTTTGCGTCACCCATATCGACCATTTTAAAGTTCTTGGAGAGATATTCCTTGGCTTCATGCAATAAAGCCAATTACTAGCTAACAAAATGTTATCCACATATAGCACCAAAATAATGAACTTACTCCTACTAACCTTCAGATATATGCACTGATCAACTGCATTTTCCTTAAATCCGAAGGAGGTAATGGTATCATTAAACCTTAAATACCATTGCCTGGAAGCTTGTTTAAGGCCATATATGGGTTTCTTTAATTTACAAGCTAAATGTTCTTTACCTTTCTTTGCAAATCCTTTTGGTTGCTCTATATAAATTTCTTCATCCAAATTCCCATTTAGAAAACCAGTTTTCACATCCATTTGATACAACTCTAAGTCATAATGAGCTACCAATGCTAGGATGATTCTAAACGAGTCCTTCTTAGATACTGGAGAGAAGGTCTCTTTATAGTCTATGCCTTCTTTTTGAGTAAAATCCTTGGCAACAAGTCTGGCTTTAAATCGTTCGATATTGCCTTTTGCATCCCGCTTGGTCTTGAAGACCTATTTACACCTGACCATTTTACAATTATTAGGCAATTCGACGAGATCCCGAACACTATTCTGTCCCATGGATTTTAACTTTTCATTTATAGCATTGACCCATTTAGTAGAATCATCACTATTCATGGCTTGTGAAAATGAGACTGGATCTTTGTTAATCCCAATATCAAAATCAAATTCCTGTAGATACACCATGCAATCATCTGGAATGGCAGGCTTTCTTTCCCTCTAAGATCTTCTCAGAATTGCCGGCTGTGGTGGTTCTACAATATTTTCAATGGTGGTATCTTCATGAACTGATGAAACATGAGGTGGTGAAGGATTTTCATTATGTTGATCGCTTCTCTTAGCCTGTGGAATAGTCTGAGGAACAATAATTTTTCGATAAGGGTCAAATGTTGGCACATCCACCCTAATTTCCTCAAAATTCACCACTTCTGTTTCCTCACTCCCACTAATTTCACCATTCTCTAGGAATCTAGCATTATCAGTCTCCACTATTCTCATACTGTGATTAAGACAATAAAATTTGTACCCTTTAGACTTGTCTAGATAACCAATGAAATATCCAGATATTGTTCTTAAGTTTAACTTTTTCTCTTGTGGGTTGAAGATTCTTGCCTCTACTGGACAACCCCAAATATGTAAGTGTCTCAAACTAGGTTTCCTACCAATCCACAACTCAAAAGGAGTTGCTGGGACTACCTTACTAAGAACCCTATTTAAGATATACATTTTAGTCTTTAAAGCTTCACCCCACAGTGAAATGGGTACAATTGAGTAACTTAACATGCTCCTAACCATATCTTTAAGTGTACAATCATGCCTTTCTTCAAGTCCATTCTACTGTGGCATACCAGGCATTGTATATTGAGCACGAATGCCTTTCTTTTCTAAGAATTTGGCAAATGGGCTAGGATTTTGGCCTGACCCATCATATTTACCATAATACTCACCACCCCTATCTGATCTCACTATTTTAACCTTTCTATCTAATTGTCTCTCAACTTCAGTTATGTACACCTCAAGGATGTCAACAACTTGAGACTTTTCATGAATTAGATACACATATCCATAACATGAGAAATCATCTATAAATGTGATGAAATATTTTTCACCACTAAGACATGGGATGTTGAGTGGCCCGCAAATATCTGTATGAATTATCTCAAGAAGCTCATTACTTCTTGTGGCACCTTTTTTGGTGTGTTTGGTTTGCTTTCCTTTAATGCAATCCAAACATATCTCAAAATCAGTGAAGTTTAGGTTTTCCAAAATCCCATTCTTCATCAATTTTTCGATTCTATTTCTAGAGATATGCCCCAACTGTCTATGCCACAAGATTGAGGATTTTTCATTAATTAGACCACTTTTTATACCAATATTCGAATGCAGAGTTACTAATGATTGTGCAAACTCATGATTTAAGGCAATTTTATATAAATCATCACATAAATTATTAGAACCAATCATTATTGAATTAAACATTAAATTAAGTTTTTCGTGACTAAATAAAACTAAATATCCAACACGATCTAATTTGGATAACGAAACTAAATTCTTAGAAATTGAAGGAACATAAAAAGTGTCTTCTAGATCCATCTGATGACCCGTCTCTAAGATCAGTCGATAAGTTCCTACAACTACGACTTCAGCTTTGAGACGGTTCCCTATATAGACAAATCTTTAATTTTCGTTCAGTTTTCTATTTGAGAGGTATCCCTGCATGGAATTTATAATATGGGTCATGGCCCCAGAGTCAATCCACCAAGTGTTAGAAGGTACTTCAGCAAGATTTGATTCATAACAAACAAAAGAAAATTTCTTACGTTTCTTTTTGAACCATGCCTTTTACTTGCTGTAGTCTTTTTTCACATGTCCCTTCTTACCACAAAAATAGCACTTGATAGTGAAACCATTATGAGCTTGATTTTCTTCCCCAGGCCCATTCTTTTTCTTGGGTGGATTTTTCTTTGATTTTACAAAATTACGTTTCTTTTTCTTTATAGCTCCATGAGTTACAGCCAATGCAATTTGACGTCCTTTATCCCTCAACCTCACTTCCTCCTGAACACACATATTAGTTAGCTCATTCAAACTCCACTTATCTTTATTGGTGTTATAGTGAATTTTGAATGTGCCGAACTGTGATGGAAGTGAGTTGGGAATAAACTATACGAGGAAAGTTTCATAAACTTACATCTCTAAAGTTTTAAGCTTTGCAGCTTTGTAGCTTCGTTAGCCATATTGAGGATGTGATCCCAAACTCCTCGGTTGCCATCATATTTCATTGTTGTCAATTTAGCCATAACAATGCCAGTAAGTAGAAGGACGCCCGATGCAAGAGAGTGCAATGAGGTGGGAACTGTCACGCCCTCAAAAAAATACATAAAACCCAACACTTTAGACATGCATTGATATAAGAGAAATCAACCATTTCTATTCATCAGAGTAGTTCTTACAACAGTATTACATGTTAACAACAAAAGTAAATGCCCTAAGGGCTTACAGCTTTCCAAGTTAACACTTGGTTACACAAAAGAAGAGTACTAACTCTATACAACATAAGCCCGTGGCTTGATAAACATGCAATACAATCAATTAAACAAAAAGAGTCTTCAACTCTCATCATCATCCAAGCTATGTCCTTGGAGGTGGCATGCTACCTGTACTTGAAAATGATGTCCCATAAAGGGTGAGCCACAGCCCAGTAGGAATACACTAAACCAGCTATGAACAAAGACTAAAAGGTTAGCAGTTGATGGATGGTCAATACAGATACATCCACTTATATCACGTTCCGGCTTCATGACATTAAGTCCATGTTACATTTCATTTTCCGTTTCTCTTTCAACCTTGAGTTTGAAAACAAGACTCAACACTTAGCCAAATAACTTAATGAGATTTAGACTCACCTTTAAAACACTTACAAAATTCATGGTGGATACACATTTCAATGTTGTATCAATAACACATAAACCATTTCCACACTTTACGAAAGATACACATTTCGGTGCTGTATCAACATAACATAGAATCACTTCTATACTTCACAATTGATAACGATATACATTTTAATACTATATCAAATCAATTTGAACACTTCCATAATCAACACTTGATACACATTGTAGTGCTGTATCAATGTCACACATAATTCGGTTTAGAGGTCCATCCCCTATCTTCCCCTAAACCGTGGAGTACATCCCCTATCTCCTCCCACACAACACATGCATATAAACATAGATCATATACAATCAATCAATACATAAAGTTAATGTATTATTCCAACCGCTATATTCGATAGCATACTCAATCGATTAGTTTTAGTTTGCCTAATTATCGTGCATTGTCTACAACAATCAAGACTATCCTCCACCGATAGCCCAAAGCAGTTATTTCTAAACAGAAAATAAATGCACCAATGGATAAATTATCAACATTTCAATTTGGTGAGTGATAAATAATCCAACTACACCCTTTAATCCCACACATTCCCAATTCCTACATTCTCAATTCAATTCTTCATTTCTCCAAATTAATTATACAAATTAATTAAACTATGTAATTAGGGCATTCTCCCATAAGTTACATAACAACCCTAAGATTCCATTTTCTTCCATAATCCATCATCTATCTCATTTCTCTATGCCAATCATGCATATAGGTTTATTATAAATAAAATCCCGTCTTTTGTAAAATTACACAAAGACCCAAACTTTCTCAAAACTACACAATAACCCCCAACATATCAAAAGGCTAAAATTTAAAGACAAAGCTCATAAAGAGGAGTAGGATATCCCTACCTCGAAGTTTGAGCTCAAACGAAGAAGAGACCAAAACCAAAATGCTCCAAACTCCAAACTTTTCGGATCAAAACGACGCCCTCGACTATCAACACAACTTTTACAAAGGCCGAAGGAAGGGAGAACACTCTAACTAGATCAAACCCTAGAGAGAAGGGAGTTTCTAGAGAGAGGAGCTCTCAAAAATGGCTTTTTGAAAAGTAAGAGAGAGAGAGAAGTGTAAAAAGTGATTCAAAAATGCCCAGGTGCCCTCTGTTATACGACAGGTCCGCTCTAGCGGAAAACACAACGCTCGAGCGCCAAGACAAAAGAGTGAAACACATCCGCTCGAGCGTGAAAAACCAGTCCGCTCGAGCGTGGATTATCCCATCCCAGAACTTTCACCAAGAATGAACTACCCGCTCGAGCGCGACCCGCTCGAGCGTAGAAATCACACCTGCAGAAGTTTTGCAGGGACACAAAATGCTGGAAGGGTGTAAACCTCGCTCGAGCGCAGGAAGACCTGCTCGAGCGGAACGACAAAAAACTGGGCAACAAGAAATTAGACCAAGGCTCAACCCACCTGCTCGAAACATGCCCAACACATCCTAAAACTCAATCAAATGAAATTAAAGGATGACAACAAGATATATAACTACTAACTCCACGGAACCAAAGTCCGGATACAACAAATAAGGAGAGGGAAACCGGGATCGCTATAGGAACTGTCACTGAAATAAGATAGAACATATGACGCCCCAAATTTTATTCTAAGGGTTAGGGTAACATCACTAAAGAGTCCTCTGGTCAATAACCAATTAAGATCCCAAGAAGGTTAGAGGAGTCAATAAAGCCTCCCTTCTAAGTCTAACCACCTTAGATAGCAAGCTATCTTTTTGACAGATCTTAAGAGGTATTAACACAAAGTCTCATAAGTAACGAGGAAATAGGCATAAACAATATACATATTAAAGCTTTGAGAATTATAATGATGAACTATTGATATCACATAAGTCTTTCCTTTGGGCAAAACTTAGGTATATCTATTGTCCACTCGTCAAGAATCACTTATGTAGGTCTAAAACAATTTATGCAACTTTTCAGTTAGTTATGTTACCTTTGGATATTCAATTCTAATCTGTCAAATTACATAAATTACTTTACTCTACCCAGTTCATAATTATTTGAAAGTGACTCCTTCAGTCTAGTTTCAATTTCCTAATTATAACTGCAATTGAGAATATTATTGAGCTTAATGTTACCCTTTTAACAATTCTTTTATGTAGTTTTATATTCATAAGTTTTACAAATCTAGGTCACTTTAGCAACTACTGAATTAGTAAACCTATGAATACGGAACTAACTAACAATATTCTCTATTCACTAATTTGAGTTATTTAATTATCATTAATTCAATCACTATTTTAATGAAATCACTATTTATGATTTCTAAAATTTTTTTTATGTGATTGCAATTACCAATATAATAATAATAATAATAATAATAATAACTCTGGACGAACATAAATATATATATATTATATATATATGTCTATATATATATATATGTCTATATATATATCAAATATTGTTATTGTCTATATATATATCAAATTATGCAATATGACAATTATGAATATCTCATATAATAGTCAATAAGAATTACACCTAATATAAATTAACCACTTCAATATTTAATATTCAATATCATAAAATTATATCATGATATCAAATTTAAATCATGAAAATATATAAATATCAACAATAATAAACAATAAGTGTACATAATTAGATAACGTAAAAACATAATTCTCTAACATAATACAGTCATATATATATATATATATATATTTAATAAACCGAACGATTCAACAAATTGCTCTTAATTTATGCACTTTGTCATAACGGCAGGCAATATAAATATTACACTTAATTTAGTGTCATATTATAATGATTATAAAAAATTATTATTGCTAAAATTAATAATAAACCGAAGCATGCATAGTACATGTTTATCAAGCAATTTCGGTCCCTCATTATTGGAGTTGATAGCCCTGCTCACTTCTTCAACCTTACTAGTGAATTGGCTTCAGACAGTTATGCCTCAGAGGACACATAAGAAAAAGAAGCGAGGGACCACACTTAGTATATCATGAATAATTATAATTATAATATAATAACAATATTCATGAATATATTATTATCCCAAGGTGTATTGATTCACAAAACTAAGGTTCTGATACCACATGTAAATATTAACATGCATGTAACCATAGTAATAATGCGGAATTGAATTTTCTAGGATCTTGAATTCAATACAACTCAAGAAAAAAATGAACATACCTTTGTCAGGCATAAAATTAGAGAAGTTGAGAAAATACCCCCTACTAGTTGAACCTTTAATTCTTGGCTCACCTTCTTCTCTCTGTCTCTCTTAATTAGGATGACTATAGAACTTAGAGTGATGTAAAAACACTCATCTCATGAAAGGGGAGTCACCTATCCTTATATAGAGGAGAGAAGAGGGCCAGATAAACTCTATCAGAAGAATTCCTATCTATCAAGCTTTTTTTCTTATCTTAGAAGAGTAATTATATTAAAATTCTAATTACTGAACTTAATCTCAAATATTGGCTTTATCTAATTGTGGAGTCCAAAAAAAATAAAACATGTAAAAAATATGTAAGCTATTGGGTTACACCAGAAAATAAAGCCAACACTTTATTGATAATAAGGAAAGTAAAGAGAGTACACCACAAACATCAATAAAGCGAGGAACGACAAAATGTATCATAGCAAAAACTAGACGATCCCAATTAGGTTGACTCCGAATAGGAAACACAATCTTATGCTAGCTTAACCCCCAGGTTGATGAGGCACTTACCAAAACAAAAACAAAAAATATAGAAAACAAAGGCCAGAAAACCAAAAAGAAACAAGAGGGCATCCAAATTGCAATCCAGACCCCAGCAACAAACAACTACAATCGAGCAGCCCAGAAATTATAGAAAACATAGTGCCAAAACAGATCAAATGCAGTCCCTCACCTATCTAAGATTGAACACCAGATCAATGACAGAATAATGAACGTCTTGTAATGTAGCTTTAAGCCAGAATGCAAGTCTTAACTTTATAAGGTGTATTTCTTTTGCTTTCGTTTTAGTCCATGGTTGTTCATGCTATGTGGTTGCTGCAAAACACTTTGTTTTCTCTTCTACCATATCTGTATTTTCTGAAGAACTTCACAAGAACACTCTGAACATACTGATTTAGCTAGTAGAATACCTCTTTGATCTTTGTATATGTTTCAACCGAACTAGAATACTGTTCTTGCTATATAAAAAGCTTGTATTGCATGGCTATAGTGTAATGGTCTTCACCAGCTCATTGTTTGAGGCTTTAAGCATGAAGTGTTTGAGTGGCTTGCATTTTGTAGTGTCTCTTAACATGTAATTTCAGTGTATATAGCTCTGTCACATGCTTATTTATTTCACTCTTTCATTGCTTTTGAGAGTTGTGTTTTGAGTCTTGTTTGCAAACTAACATGTGAGCATGTTTTTCTAACCTTTTGAGCCTTAATCTCAGCATGATTTAGCCACTGTTTTGGCATGTTTTGACTCTGTCTTGAGTTAGTTTGGCCCTTTGAGGCTTGTATTGTGTATTTGTGGTGCAATCTCTTTCACTAGCTTAATGTTTTAGGCTCTTAACATGACTTGCATGTATTGTTTTCATGATTTAGTGTCCTTTTGCATGCCATTTCAGCACTGAAATATCTGCAACCTCCCCCTATTCTTCACTCTTTACTTTGTTTTGAAAGTGGCTTTGAGGCTCTTGTTGGCTTGAGTGTGGAATTGAGGCCCTCGTACCTAATGGTTTAATTCCTTCGGGAGTTTATTACCAACAGCAAGAGGCCTCTTTTATGCTCAAGGTACTTGTGGCTTAAGCCCTTTTTCCATTAGAGAACTCTCATCTTTTGGACTTAACCGGTTAAAGAATGGATCGGTAATGTAAAATGTGTAAATAAAACATGACAAGTAAAACTTGAGCAAGTTAAGCATGTTGTGTTGCATTACATGTGTTTGGATCAGACGCTAATCCAAACACAAGAAATTTGGGACGTTTCATACTCAGAGTAATTAAACGTGCCACTTTTTTTGGTCACCGTCACCCTTGATCATGCATGATAGGGTTATGGTTTTATTGAGTCTTGTTTTGCACTCATTAAGCTTGTATAAGCTTGGTTCTTTAGCCATCATGCATTGAAAATGCTTGGTTGATGGCTTGAGAGCCAAGAGCTACACTTCTTTAAGCCTGAGAGATGATAAGGAGAGTAGCAGTACACACATTTCTTGAAAATGCATTGCTTTGCCTCTGTTTGCTCTCTGTTGCAGCAAAAGCAGAAGTCTAGAAAAAGGGGTGGCTGACCAGCCACTTAAACTAGTCGACCGGCCAGTTAAGGTAGCCGATAGTCACTTTTTGTAGCCGACCGGCCACCAGTGAATTTTGCACAAAATGTTTTCCTATGTTGGAGCAGAGGCAATCTGGAAGTTGGTACAGTTTTCAGAGATCAACGAGTACAAACAGAGGCATCCGATGGCAAGGCAAGGGCATTTTCGGGTGGAGCAACCGAGCATGCATGCATCCCTCGTCCCCTGAGGCCGTTTAATTTCTTTATTAGTTAGCGTAGCTAATTATTCATTTCAAGTGTTGTAATTAATTACTTTAATTCGTTTTGTAATATTTTAGCTAGCTTAGAATAGTTAGTTAATTTATTTCAACTGTTGCAATAATTAGCTAGAATAGTTAATTAGTTTTGTTTTGTAATAGTTAGCTTAATTAGCGTAGCTAGTTAGCTTATTTATTTGGACCCTGCTTCGCGAGGGCGTAATGTTGTAATAAGTGTGCGTGTGTGGGTGCATGTCTTCCAACCCCACGCCTTTCTCCCTTTTACTTAACCACTTTCGATGGTTAGTTTAGGGTCATTTTCGATTAGCATGCCTTATGCTTGCATGTTTGCATCACTCATTTGTCTTGCATGTACCGAGGCTCAGCGCATCATTCAAACTGCATTGTATTTCAATACTTATTTGAATACGTGTTCTAAAGCATGTTATCAAATTATATCATATGCCATATTAGTAGCCGAGCCTATTAATAGCATATTGCATGTGTTGTATTAGGCATTTTGTATAGTTAGGATCATACATTGTTTCTAACTAGTTTTTGTTTTAGCTTGGAATACTCGATAAGCCTTTATGCTTTAGCATACTTACATGAGTGTGAGTGTTGCCATGATTAGCATGCTTGCCATAAGGCTATGTGCTTAAATGCTAAATTACATGAATGCCTGTGGATGAAGGCTTTATTGTTTGAATTAGAACAATTCGATAAATGTGAGTTATAAGCCCACTTTGCGAAGTGGCAAATCATGTTTCAAGCCCATTATGTTTGATGGCAAATCCGCGTTTTAGCCCACTTGAGGGTGGCAAATTCAAACCATTTTCGAAAACAAACATGACTTGAAATGTTCCAATTCTTGCGACTAGTCTATACTTGCTTGTGTGTGCGTCACGTAGTAAAGTTAGCTAAATAACCGGATAAGAACACATGAGGTTTATAAAACAACATATCATTATTAGTAGAGGCCGATCTTTGATCGGGCGAGCGGGGGTGCTCATTTCAGGACCTTCCCTTCTCATACCTAAGTTCCCGAGCCAAGGCAACTTTGGTGATGACGGACACGTGGCCTTTGGCACGAGTCAGGGTTTCCTAAATTTTCCCAAAACAAAATATTTAGGTAGCGACTCTATAATCTGGCAAAGCAGTTCATTTTTGGCACTTTTGATTCAAAATCAATTTTCCAAAACGATTTGCCGGATTTGGACTCTTAGGTGTTTATCAGTCTCACATTGCATATTGTGAGATTAGATTCAGAATCGTAACAGGAGTCCGAACTGTATAGGACCAATTCGAGTCTCTCCGAAAGGGAGGGTGCGAAGAAAGTCGAGTCCACAGTTTCTGTCGACTCCGCTGGGGATTTAGAGAACTTGACTCGAACTCATGATATGTTGTTTTATTTGCACTTATGTGTTTCTTTGCATTGTATTTTCATTGGTGTGCCTATGTCACAGTGTTTGCCATCTGCTATTCCTGAACGGTTTGCCGGAGGCTTGCTTGGAAAAGTATGCCATAAGGCTGACCGATTGCGGGCTCTGCCATGATGAGAACACAAACCTTGGATCTGGATCACCGCTATACCGTTCAATCCTCCTTTCACTTCTCGGTGTTAGGAGCGAGAGGTATATTAGGTGGTCTTGCTGAGGCACCCTTTTTGACCAATCGACTTAGTTGCATATCGGAAGCTTTAGAGACTGTTCCAAACTCGGACAGGTTGCTCACTCGAATGTAGGTTTGTTTAAAACCGTTTGCTTGCATAGTGAACCCCTAGTTCCTGACGAAATTAGGATAGAGAAACCCTATCCCACCATAGGGGTGTTTTGGCTCTCACTTGCTTGATATGTGTTGTTAGAGTGTGTCTCTGCAGGAATGTATGTATCAGTTGCAAGTCTGGGTATCAGTTTGAAGAG
This sequence comes from Camellia japonica, assembly GCA_030407325.1. Lineage (NCBI taxonomy): Eukaryota > Viridiplantae > Streptophyta > Magnoliopsida > Ericales > Theaceae > Camellia > Camellia japonica. The sequence continues at coordinate 27,187,729 of JAPPVO010000029.1, forward strand.
TATCAGTTTAGGGCAAAAATTAGTGTTTGAGTACAGATTGTCCAGCTCATGATTACGACTGTGTGTGGTTTCTGTCTGAGCCGAGGTGCTGTGCGTTTTCTAATTTTTGTTTCTTTTGCTTTATTTTCTTTTTGCAAGGTAGTATTTTCACAATTGCTTCCGATGAGGCAGTTACCCCCCAAGCACTCTGGACTAGAGTAAGGCGGCTTTATCGATCTGGGGATCTTATGAGAGGACAACCAGTGTTTGCTTCGCTAACCCCGGTTACAAGACGGAGGAGAGTTCGGCATAATTCACCGGTTCGTCAGTCACCTGTGCTCAGCGAAGTCCAGTTTACTGCTTCCACTTCAAAAAGAGAATATACATCGGATCTGATAGGTCAGCACCCCATAGACAACATGGAGGATATGTTGTATCAACTTCAGCAGACCATTGAGGCCATGCAGCGGGATGCTGCTTGCCAAGCAGAATTCACCACCCACCAAGCGAAAATTGCAGCCCAGCAGGCTGAGTTAATCGCCAAGCTTCAATAGCAACAGTAACCACAACAAGCAGTAGCGTCTGCTTCACATCCACCCCCAGTCAGGGTTCCGATACTCGGGGATACAACCAATGTCCAGGAGAACGCGGGCATTCTGGTAGAGCCAGTTCCACTCCAAACTTTTAAAGCACCAATCTACCCAACAGAGGCCCCCTTTGAGTTCGAGGTCGACCTTACCGCTCTGAAAGTAAGTAAGCTTGAGAAGTTGTTAAAAGGGCTCAAGGTGTCAACTCGATCCCGGACATAGAGGATGGTTATACAGATTCGGCGGTGATATTGCTGGATAGATTTAAGATGTCGCATATAGACCGCTTTGACGGTTTGGGTGATCCAATAGTCCATTTACGGCTGTTTTCAGATATTCTGCAGCCGATGGGCTTGTCCAAATTGCAGAAGTTATCCCTCTGTGGTCGGACCATGTCAGGAATCGCGGCCATCCGGTATACTAAATTCGAGGACTCTATAAAAAGGAATTGGGAGGAGATGGTTGAGGCCTTTGTACTGCAGTACTCCTATAACACTCAAATCGAGGTCACAACTCGTGATCTCAAGGCTACTCGTCAAGAGCTGAAGGAGGGCTTCTCCGATTTCGTCACTCAGTGGAGGGCCAAGGCCTCCATGATGACAACCCGACCAGCTGAAAAGGACCAGATCCGGATGGTGGTCTGTACCTTGCAACCGAGGCTGCTGCAGAAAATGATAGTCCGACCTCTGTCAACGTTTGCTGACCTCCATGAGATAGGGGTACAAATAGAGGATGCGATGAAACAGGGTCTGATTGACCATGAAAAAGAGCAGCCCAAGAGGGCTTTTGCACGCAGTTCGAATGTAACTACAAGTAGTAGTGCAGCTGCGAGAACCTCTGATGTTGGTATGGTCATCACCACACCGAAAACAGCTACCCCCTTTACCGGTGCATCCGGAACTACCCCACAACCTGCAAAGTACCCACCCTGGGGCCAGAGGGTTTTTACCCCACTCTATATGTCTCTATCAGCAGCTTTGAGGGTCCTGATCAGAAACGGACATCTGAAGCCCTTAGAGCCGTGCCCATTGCCTAATCCCCTCCCTTCTACACACAACCCGGCCAAGTACTGTGCCTTCCACCAACAGCATGGTCATGACACCGATCTATGCTTTAGACTCCGTCATGAGATTCAGGATCTCATTGACAACAAAGTGATAGCGCTTCCTGAGAAGCCTAACGTCACTACAAACCCCCTTCCACCACATAACCAAGCTCCTCCACCCAGGCAAATAAATAAACCTTATCTAAACACTGGCCGTCCCATACGACCCCAACATATACATCACCCTTTCCCACCTGCCTAAGTCGGTGCTGTTCATTCCAGAAAGCACAGACTTGTGCATAATGAACGCGTCCATGTCCCAACCCAAGCCAGAGGTGGTGACTGTGGAAGAGGAAGGAAGGGTGACCTTGGTGGAGGATGGAAATGTCGGTTCAGAACTTGAGGGATTTGTGGACTTAGCAGAAGAGGAATACAACCCTTGCCGCTATATCGTGCCAGCCGATCAGCCCAAGTCAGAGGTGGAATTGCCAAAGGAAATAGAGGTTAATGTAGTCCAGGAAGATAGGCCAAGCTAAGGATGGGATGACTTAGCTGAGCTTAAGGAGGACATCAGTAATCTGCAGTTCTTTGATGAACGGGATCTAGGGAATGTACAGATTGGCTGGTTTGATATGAATGGATCAATGGATAATTCAGGATGGCTTAGTGATGAGCCGGACATTGATGATGAGTCTTAGCCCAAGCTGGAACAGTTGGAAGCAGGAGTTGCTACGGGGACCGGAATGGCCAATGACAAGGAAAAGTTGCCGGAGAGCATCGGTACTAAGAATTTTGCTCGGGAATTGAATAGCGTTTGTACAGCCGATATAGAATAGGAGGTCGCACTAAAGCGATTCGAACATGAGAGAATTGAGAATGATCAGAAGGTTAGAAAAGCCAAAGGCCCCGCGGGGATTGACTGTGTTGTGGACACGAGAATAATTACAGCGGAACCAGACATGTGATTGTCGGTTAGCGAAGGAGCATGGTGGGAAGACGATGATTTGCGTCTTGCCCATACTGATGAGGACTGGGGACAGCATCTGCCAGATGATACTTGGTATATTGAGGAAGTCGATCACATGACTCGGAGTGGGTGGTATTTTAAACCCCCATACTTGGACCAACCGGAAGCATCTGGGAAGGATAAGGAGGCGGAGAAACAGAAAGAGAAACTGCTAGAAGAAGAAGCTGTACTGAAGCAGCTGAAGAAGATTCAGGCGGATATATCCATTTGGGGATTGCTCATGGCGTCACGGGTGCACAAACAAACTATATTGTCTGCAATGGATAGGGCTAAGCTCTCCATCGACATGACTCCTGAGCAATTAGTGGGACTGGTCTTCTCGGGAGGGGCCTCACCAACTTTAACCTTTTTGGAGAAAGAATTGCCGCCCGAGGGCTCTAAGCACAACAAACCACTGCACATCTCTATTGAATGTAAAGAGAAGTAGATGCCAATTGTCTTGGTTGATACCGGGTGCCCGTCGTACACGGGTTATGCCATCAATGTGTGCCTGTTGCGCACGGCCTATGCCATTGGCTTAAAGCCAGCAGACTTTGTACCAACAGCCCAGGTGATTCGGGCTTATAACAATGCAAGTCGGGAAGTGATGGACACAGTCCGGATCAGAACTCAGGTTGGCCCGACACAACAGGACATTGAGTTTCACGTCCTAGATGTTTCGGCCACCTTTAACTTACTCCTTGGACGGCCGTGGTTGCACCAAGTGAAGTCTATCTCTTCCACTTTGCATTAGATGCTGAAATACCCCCATGGAAAGGGGTAGCTATTGTTTTTGGAAATTCTTCCATACATCCTCCGTCGGACATCTCTACGCCGGTACTGGAAATTGCACACGGTGATGAGGATGTCTTTTTGTCTGGGTTCAACTTGGTTGAGGCCCGGGTGGTGCAAGATATTCTGGCTATTGATGAGGGATTGTACATCAGTGTTCAATCTGTCTACCTCATGAACAAGCTACAACATGTACTCGGAATGGGATTGGGAAGGAGTGGCCGGAAGGGCGTTACTGCATTAGTCGAAGTGCTACATAACCCTCATACCTTTGGTTTAGGTTACACGCCTACCAAAGACGATTGGGTAAGAAAGGGAAAGGAGATGGCAGGAAGAGCCAAGGCAAGGCCAACTGGGAAGCACTATGAGTTAGTGCATAGACTAATTCAAGGAACCCTGAACGGCCGTTTTGTTCGGGAAGGGGAGGATTTCCCATTTTGCGGCTTTCCTGAGGCATGGCTGAATTCTGAGAAGCGGCGTTTGCCTGGCTTTAAGATTTTCTTCGACCTGCAACTACAAGAGGATGAATCCTCGGAGGAATAGATTGACCTACCAACTGAGGCTGAACAGAGAACAGAGGATGAGTCTAATGGCAATGAACTTGAGATGGGAGCATCACTGGCTTGTCTCCTGTCAGATCCTCAGATCGAACTAGAGAGCTTAGGGGATGACTTCACTGTTTCCATGATTGGGGCAGACCCAGGTGTGGACTCTTCTACCGGCATTCTGGATGCATCTATCGCACCCTCCTTTGTTTGGCAGTTCGAGGAGGGCTTTTTGTCTGGCAACTCTGAATCAGATAGTGAGTCAGGATCTAATTCCACAGAGTTTGTGGAGTCGAAATCAGATTCCAGTTCTTTTGAGTCAGAGTTCGATATTCCTAGGGTTGATAACTCGGATGCCATTGTGTTGTCCAGGTTGTCTTTTTCTTTTTCCTTTGAGTCGGTTGTAACCGAAGAATTGGATGAATTGGAAGTTGTGAATAAGAATGGTACCACTGCTATTTCTGAGTACTTTTCTGTGCCATTAGTATATTGCATTGATCATGACTTTCAAATTTTTGATGAAAACAACGAGGAAGAAATTCCTCTGGTTTTAAAACATTTGATTGATTGGGAGGAGGAGAGGTTTGTAAAACCCCTAGTTAATGAAATCATTTCAATTAACGTGGGTACTGAGAAAGATCCGCGCTTGGTCCAGATCGGGTCCACGTTGTCTTCAGAGGAGCGCGAGCGCTTAGTTGCTTTATTAAAAGATTTCAAAGATGTTTTCGCGTAGTCCTACGAAGACATGCCTGGAATCGATCTTGAGATTGTATAGCATCGGATCCCTCTTGACCTTGAGGCCCGACCTGTTAAGCAGAAGCTTCGCAGAATATGCTCGGATTGGGCTTTGAAGATTAAGAAAGAGGTCACCAAGCAGATAGACGCAGGGTTTTTGCTAGTATCTGAGTATCCAACTTGGTTGGTCAATATTGTTCTGGTGCCGAAGAAAGATGGCAGAATTCGAGTGTGTGTGGACTTCAGAGATCAGAATAGAGTCAGTCCGAAGGACGATTTTCCACTACTGCACATCGATGAATTGGTGGACTTCACTGCAGGGCATGCGTTGCTCTCCTTTATGGATGGATTTTCCAGGTATAACCTGATCTTGATGGCACCCAAAGATAGAGAGAAGACTGCTTTCACCATGCCGTGGGGAACCTACTGCTATAGGGTGATACCGTTTGGGCTTAAGAATGCAGGGGCTACTTATCAACGGACCGCCGCCACAATTCTATACGATATGATCCACAAAGAGGTTGAGGTGTACGTCAACGACATGATTGTCATGTCCAAGGAAAGAAAGGGCCACTACACCGCCTTGAAGAAATTTTTCCAACGGATCAGAGAATATCAGTTGAGGCTGAATCCATAGAAATCACAGCAGGGAAAATGCTGGGGTTCTTGATTACACAGAGGGGCATCGAGGTTGATCCTTCCAAAATCAAGGCCATCTTAGAAATGCCACCACCAAGGACTGAAAAGGAGGTGCGAGGCTTTTTGGGTAAAGTGCAATTCATAAGACGGTTTATTGCAAAATTAACCTTGACTTGTGAACCACTATTTGGTGTCCTAAAGAAAGGAAGAAATTCCATAGGATGACCGATGCCAAGTTGCTTTCGAACAGATCAAGCAGTATCTACAGAACCCACTCGTGTTGTCACCGCCAGAGCTGGGGAAGTCGTTGATTTTGTATCTGTCACTAATCGATGCAACCATGGGTTGTATGCTTGCGCAGGAATATGAAGATAGAGTGGAGAAAGCCATCTATTATCTGAGTAAGAAGATGCTGGACTATGAGATCTGTTATACCCCTTTGGAGAAGGCGTGCTTAGCCTTGGTATGGGCTACTAGGAAGTTGAGGCACTACCTGTTAGCTCACTCTGTAATTTTGGTTTCAAGATTAGATCCCATCAAATATCTTTTCGAGAAACTAGCACTTACGGGTAGGCTAGCTCATTGGTTGCTTCTTCTCTCTGAATTTGACTTGAAGTATGTAATGCGCAAGTCTGTCAAGGGGAGAGCAGTAGTAGAGTTCCTAGCAGATCACCCAGTAGAAGGGGACGAAGCAGTACAGTACTTATTCCTGGATGAGGCCATTCTGCAAGTTGAGGCAGAAACCTGGATGATGTACCTTGACAGAGCGTCAAACCAGTACGGGTATATGATAGGGGTGTTACTGATAGCACCCGACAATTCTCACATACCCTTAGCCTTCAAACTCCGGTTCAAAGTATCGAACAATGAAGCAGAATACGAGGCATGTATTGCCGGATTGGAAGCCGCCTTGGGACTCGGGGCAAAAAGGTTGGACGTCATTGGAGACTCGAACCTTGGTGTGTCTCCAGCAAAAGGAGATTGGAAAGTTAAAGAAGAAAGAATGAAAATCTATCACCAGACCTTGGACGTTCTGATTCCTCGGTTTGAGAAGCTGACCTTCACCCATCTGTTAAGAGAGAACAACAGGTTCGTCGATTCTTTAGCAACTCCATCATCAATGATAGACATCCCGTTGGGAGTCCGGATGCGTCCGATTATCATTGAACAGAGATACACACTGGCCTACGAGTTGATCGCCGCGATAGATGAGATTCATGATCAAAACCCCTGGTATTATGATGTCTGGAACTTCTTAGAAAAGGAGGCTTATCTACTAGGGGCAAATGCCAAAGATAAAAGGTCAATATGGCGAATGGCTGCTTAGTTTATCATCTGCGGGAGTAAATTGTATAAACGTGGCCATTCGGGAATGCACAAGCTGTGTGTTAATGAAGAAGAGTCGAGGCGCCTAATGGGGGCCATCTATGGGGGAGAGTGTAGATCACACATGAACGGAGTAATGCTGGCTCGGAAGATTCTCAGGCAGGGTTACTACTGGTCAACCATGGAGGAGGATTGTATCGGTTTTGTTCGGTGATGCCACAAATACCAAATCCATGCAAATCGCATGAATATTCCGCCGTCGATGCTGTACAATATGACTTCTCCGTGGCCTTTTTCAGTCTGGGAAATTGATGTCATAGGGCAGTTACGCCAAAAGGGTCAAATGAGCATGAATATATCCTGGTGGCAATTAACTACTTTACAAAGTGGGTCGAGGCCCAATCCTACACAGTGCTAAAAGCGTCACATGTAGCCAAGTTCATCAAGAATAATATCATCTGTCGTTATGAGGTCCCGAATGAGATCATCTTGGACAATGGTTCCCATTTCAAGAAAGAAGTGAGCGACTTGTTGGAGAAATACAACGTGGCTTTTCATAAGTCATCTACATATCGGCCACAAACCAACTGAGCTATTGAGGCTACCAACAAGAATATTAAGCACATTCTGCAGAAGATGGTGGAAACCTACAGGGATTGTCCAGACAAGTTGCCGTTTGCTCTCTGGGGCTATAGGACATCAATTCGGACATCTACTGGGGCGACTCCGCATTCTCTGGTTTATGGGATGGAGGCTGTTTTGCCGATTGAAATTGAGGTACCGTCGCTACGAGTTATGGCTGAGTGCCAGATAGTAGAAGCGGATTGGCAGCAGAGCAGGTTTGAGGAACTAATGTTGTTCGACGAGAGAAGGCTGAAAGCACTGTACCATGTCCAAGGTTATCAACGTAGAATTGCCAGGGCTTTTAACAAGAAAGTTAAGTCTTGGAATCTAGAAGAAGGGGATTTGGTGCTCAAAGACAACCGAGCTCCCATCTACGACTCTAGGGGCAAGTTTAGACCCAATTAGACTGGTCTTTACATCATCAAGTCAATTTGGTTGGGTGGAGCTGTCATTCTTATGGACCTGGATGGCCTAGAATTCTCTCAACCAATTAACAAGAACACTGCCTGTCCATTAACTAGATCCTCGGATCGATGAAGCCTTCTACCTCTAACCCAGAGTGTTTTGGTGGAAACTGCCTATTCGGAAGCAATGATGCTATACTACCTTGCAAAAAGATAAATAAAGCAAAATAAGGAAACAACAAGCAGAAAAACGGACAGCATTTCAGCTTAAATAAACACAACACACAGTTGATAATCACAAGCTGAAAGAGCTGCTCTCAAACACTAATCACTGCCCCCAAATCACTGCCTCAAATCTGATATCCCCAAATATTGATGTCCTTAGACTGATACTCAGACTTGCAAACTGATACATGCATTCCTGTAGAGACACACTCTAAAAGCACATAGCAAGCAAGTGAGAGCCAAAACACCCCTATGGAGGGGTAGGGTTTCCCTGTCTTAATTTCGTCAGGAACTTGGGTTTCACTACGCACGCAGCGATTTTCAAACAACCTATAATCGGGTAAGCAACCTGTCCTAGTTTGGAATGGTCTTTACGGCTTTCGATATGCACTAGGTCGAATGGTCAAAAAGGATGCCTCGGTAAAAACCGAGGTTTGTGTTCTCATCGTAGCAGAGCCCATAACCGGTCAGCCTTATGGCACGCTTTTCCAAGCAAGCCTCCGGCAAACCGTTCAGGAATAGCAGACGGCAAACACGGTGTCCTAGGCGCACCAATGCAAATGCAATGCAAAGAAACACATAAGTGTAAACAAAACAACATATCATGAGTTCGAGTCAAGTTCTCTAAGTCCCCAGTAGAGTCGCCAGAAATTGTAGACTGCCCGAACTCGCTCCGTGCCCCCCCTTTTTCGGAGAGGGCGCGAATTGTAGTTCTAACTACTACAGTTCGGACTCCTGTCACGGTTCTGAATCTAATCTCACAAAGTGCAATGTGAGATTGATAAATCACCAAAGAGTCCAAATTCGGCAATTGGTTTTGAAAAATCAATTTTGAATAAAAAGCGCCAAACATGGATTGCTTTGCCAGATTTCAGAGTCGCCACCTAAATATTTTATTTTGGAAAATTTAGGAAACCCTGACTCGTGCCTAAGGCCACGTGTCCGTCATCACCAAAGTTGCCTCGGCTTGGGAACTTGGGTACGAGAGGAGAAGGTCCTGAAATGAGCACCCCCGCTCACCCAATCAAAGATCGGCCTCTACTAACATGATATGTTGTTTTTGAAAACACATGTGTTCTTATTCCGGTTATTTAGCTAACTTACTACGTGATGTGCACAATATACAAGTATAGACTAAATCACTCGATTTGGAACAAAACATCTCATGTTTGTTTTTCGAAAAATGGTTTGGAAGTGCTACTCGCAAGTAGGCTAAAACGCGGATTTGCCACCCTCAAGTGGGCTTAGAAAAACATGATTTTTCTACTCTCAAGTGGGCTTAAAACTCACATTTTGATGAATTGTTCCAATTCAAGCAATGAAACCTTCATCCATAGGCATTCATGCAGTTAATCAATTAAGCAATTAGCCTCATGGCAAGCATACTATCATGGCAGTCACTTACACACATGCAAGGATGCTAAAACATAAACACTTACAGTGTACTCCGAGCCAAAAAAAGAAGCTAATTAGAAATCATACATGATCCTAACTATACAAGATGCCTAATGCAATGCATGCAAAAATGCAACTAAAATAGGCTCGGCTATCTAAGATGGCATATGAATGCTACACTTGATACATGTATTCAAATAGGAATTGAAATACAATGCAGTTTGAATGATGCGTCGAGCCCGATGCATGCAATACGAATGAATGATGCACGCATGAAAAGCATAAGTATGCTAATTGAAACATGCCCTAAAACTAACCATCAAAAGCTGGTAAACAAAAGGGAGAAAGAAATGGGGGTTGGAAGACATGCACACACACACACACACCCTTATTACAATATTGTGCCCTCTCGATAGAGGTTCCGAATAATAAGCTAACTAGCTACGCTAATTAAACTAATTATTACAAACCAAAACTAATTAACTATTCCTAGTTAACTAATTATTAGAAAACAAATCGATTAATTAAACACATTAACTAATTAAGTACAAAACCAACAAATTAGCTAACTAAGTAAAGTAGCTAAAGCAGTTAAAAGAGGCCCTCGGGGTGAGGGGTGCATGCATGCTCGATTGCCTCGCTCGGAAATCCATTGCTATGCCCAGAATTGCCTCTGTTTGCATTTGATTTGATCTCTGAAAAGTGCACTAACTTCCAGATTGCTTCTGCTCCAACATGGGGACCTTCTGGTGGGCTGCCGACCAGAAAAGGGGGCTGTAGACAAGAAAAACTAGTTGTAGACCAGAAAAAGTGGTCGGTCGACCACCTATACTGGTCGGCCAACCAGGTGATTTGCCAAACTCTGCAACAGAGAACAACAAGGGGCATAGCAGTGTATTTACAAGATATGTGTACACAACCACCCTCCCTATCATTTCTCAAGCTCAAGGGAGTGCGGTACTCGACTCTCGGGCCACCAACCGAGCATCGCAATGCACGATGGCCGAGAAGCCAAGTTTGCACAAGTTAATGTCAATGAATGCACAAAGAACACATAAGGGCCTCCACCTCTATCATGCTTGACCAAGAGGGTCGGCGACCAAGAAATGCTACACGTTTCATCAGTTTGAGTATGAAACGTGCGACATTCTTCGTGTTTGGATTAATGTCCAATCCAAACACATGCAACGCAAACAAGATGATCAACCTTAAATGTTAAAGTGACATGCGCAAGACTCTATCATGTAAGCAATGCATGCATGGCTTGTTTAAAAGCTAAGGCATCAAAGCTAATGAAACATATTACACATGAGGCATGCACTATCAATCTTAAATGGTCAAACCAACCCCGGACAAAGGTTGAACATGCCAAAACAGTGGCTGAAATATGTTAAGATCAAGGCATATAACACAAGGAGAACATGCTCATTTGATGGCTCATTAATAATGCACAAAGACACAACTCTCAAAAGCTCTCAAGGAATGAAAGAAGTGAGAACATGACACACGTACATGCTCTGAAATGACATGTTAAACGATGCCCAAACACGCAACCATCACAAATATAGCATAGTAAAGGTGCTCAAAACTCAAGACTAACTAAGGTATTTGCACCATAGCCATATCAAGCAAGCCCCAAAGGGCCAAGATGACTCAAAATAGTCCCAAGGTAGGTCAAAACAATGCCAAAACATACATGGAGTAGAGCTGACACATGTTAGAATGGGAGGCATAAAGCATGACGCATGCAAGGCCAATGAATGAGATTACACTACACAGACCAAAACCAAGCATGAGGTGACTTTACCAACAAAAATCAGAGTTGTAACATGGTAAAAAAACACCAAAAACATGCTGAGATGGTAGCCCCAAAAGCTTAGGCAAGCGTGCATACAAATTGGCTCATAAGTGAAGCATAAGGCTCAACCCTCAAACACAACAAAGGGATGATAAACGCAAGAATATGGCAGAGGTATATGGTTTGAAATAACATGCCAAATGATGCCATGCCATGCACAAAGCTCAAATATGACATGCTAGAGGTCTCAAAGCTTAAGGCTAGCAAAGCCAAAGGCACTATAGCTATGCAAAGCCAAGCATGCATGACCAAGACCACTCAAATCAGACCTAAAGCATGTTAAATCAAAGCCAAAAATGTCCTGGAGTAAAGCATACACATGCTAGATCAATAGGTCAAAACACCAAACAAGCTAGGCTAGTGAACAAGCTTGCACTACAAGTGCATAAACCAAGCAAGAGGTGACTTTGTCGACAAAAATCAGAGCTAAGGCATGCCAAAATATGAGTAAAAGCTTGCTGGAGTGGAGCCAAAAACATGCTAAAATGGTGATCCAAAGCATAGAGCATGTTAGGCTAACTAAGAGGATTGCACTACAAGTACAAGGAGCATGCAACAAGTGATCAAACCAACTAAAAACAGAGTTATAACATGTTAAAAAAGTCACAAAAACATACTCAAACTAAGCCTCAAGAAGGGAGAAATACATACTCATTTGATAGGCCAACAACACATGCTAACAAGACAAGAGGAGAGGAGACCACCCCCTCCTATTTGGGACCTCAAAACCACCCTCTGAGTTTCAGTGGTAAGAAGGCCAAAAGGAGGTGGTCCCAATAGCTTTAAAAGATAGCAAGAAGTTAAGCAAATAAGGCACAAGAGAGTGAGAGACACCCCTAACTCAAACAAGGCCTCAAACAACCTTTTAAAACAAAGGTTTTTGCAGTTAAAAGTTAAGCCAAAAGAAGCATGCAAAGGTGGCTAAGTATGCAATCAAAAGAAAGCTTTAAAAAGGGGAATAAGACTCACCCTTAAAGAACAACAAGAACAGCCACTTCTGAGGCAAAACTAAGCCAAAATCACTCAAATGCAACCTTCAAGAACCTCAGCTCAAGAGTGAAGGTGTTTCACTAGGTGTTTAGTGCAAAAGTGTGAACAAAACTCACTTTAAGGCACAAAATAGCACAAATATAGAGAGAGGGAGAAATCAAGAGAGACAGAGATATGTTTAGCCCTAATCCAAATTTCTGAACCTTGAACAAGAGGGAGGATGCTCCCTTATATAGAATTTCATGCCTCAAGCTTGTTAGACAAGCTAGAGGCTTGGTGTAATCCCTCCATACACGTGTATAGAGGATGCCTTCTGTGCCCAACAGCTGGCACAGCTGGCAAGAAAAATATCTACAGAAAGTGCAGAAAGGCTGCCGACCAGTTAAGGTGGTTGACTGACCACTCTCCCTAGTCGACCGACCACCAAAAGTGGTCTACAGGGAATAAAACTGGTCGGCAAGGGAAGAAGAGGGTCTACAGAAGAGTAGAAGGTGGTGGCAGGCTGCCGACCACCTTAGGTGGTCCACAAACCACCCACCCTAGCTGACCGACCACCAAAAGTGGCTGGCAGGGAAGAAAAGTGGTCTACAGGGGGGAAACTGGTCTACACCCCTGTTCCACCCTCCAGGCAAAGGGTAACAAGGTTTGGTTCAAAAACAAACCAAAAGGAAGAAAGACAAGAGTCCGCAAGGCAAGGCACTCAGTCGGAAGCCCCGAAAACTAGTCTACGGGGCCACTACAAGTGGCCTACGAGAGGGAAAGGTAGCCTACGGCTACAAAAAGTGGCCTACAGGCCTTTGTTTCCCTCTAGGCAAAGGTAGCAAGGCATGGTCCAAAAACCAGGCCAAGAGGAGAAGGTTAAGAGGTCCCGAGACAAGGCGCTCAGCCGAAGGCTCTGAAAACTCGAAACGAGCACAAACATGCACAATCATCGAGCGCTCAATTGATGACATATGAGTCTTAAGGTCGGTCAAAAATGGGGTGTCTACAGTTGCCCCTCTTTGACAGAACTTGGAAGTCATGAAATGACGGGAGTTAATGTTAAAGCCCAAAGATGACCCATTTTTGACAAGGCCGAAGACTTAGACAAACAGGCAAGATAACAAAGAGATGCGCCCGCAGACAAGGCCAAGATACAAATGACATGCACAATGCAGAGCATAACTTATGATTATGCAAAGAGCACTGTAATGAAGATTTTATGCAAAATAAATATAACATTTTAAGTGAATGTTATGCGAACAAATGCTAAACAGCAAACTGTACACAAGCAAATAAGTGAACATACCACGCACGGGAATTACAGGCCGAACTTCATTTCATGCAGAAAGGATGTAAGAAAATGAAGCAATCTTCACTGCGCTCACACAGAAAAGACTAGAAGCGACTATTAGGAACACCCAAAGTCTCAAACGAGACAACTCAAACGCGTACCAAATGCGAGAGGAGAAAGGTGACCAAACGCTTGTCAAACGCGAGAGGAGAAAGGTACGTCCAAACGCACATCAAACGCGAGAGGAGAAAAATACGTCCAAACGCGTGTCAATCGCGAGAGGAGAAAGTGTAGACACCCCATTTTTGACCGTCCTCAAGACCTGGACGTCACCGCTTGAACACTCGGTGATTATCCATGTTTGTGTTTGTTTGGAGTCCCCGGAGTTCTCGGCTACGCGCCCTGCCTCGGGACCTCCGAACTTGACGGTTTTGTGTCTGGTTTTGCACCAAACGCTTGTGTTTTGCCTTGGAAGGGCAGGGAATGCTTTGTGAGGCACCCCCACATACCACCGGCTGTGGCTAGAGGCCACCGGCTGGCTGGTGTTGCCATCGGCACTATATTGTGCCGGTCGGCACTATTTTGTGCCGGTCGGCACTCTTTTTGGCAAAATGACCATTTTGCCCTGCCGACCACTTTACAGCTGTTTTTGGAGATATTTTCAGACAGCTTTCTGGTGCTTGTTTCCCCTCCATACACGTGTATGGAGGGATGAGCCTTTAGGCTTGCGTAACTTGTAAGTTTCATGCCTATACAAGAGAAGCCTCTTCTCTTGGCTCAAGGGGTGAGAATTTTTGGAAGGTTAGACATTTTAGGAGGGGGGGAAGCTCTGGTTTTAGGTTAGGTTTTGTGTATCTATCCTATCTCTCTCTTTCTTTCTTGTTTTGTACACTAGGTGTTTGTGCCTTACTATTGCACATCAACACCTAGTGTTTCACCTTCCTCTTGGAACTGAGGTGCTAAGGGCTTGTTCTTGAAGTTCTTGACTGGTTTGGAGCTCAAGGAACCAACAACTCCAACCTTTGTGAAGGTGGTCTTCAAAGGTAACAAAACTTACTTTATTTACCCCATTTTTGCACCTTGTTTTTACCTAGTTTAGAGTTGTTTTTGTGCTTAGTCCATAACACATAAAAGTTCTGATTTTTAACCCTCTTTATTGTTTATCAAGAGTGTTTTGCACTTTGGGTAGGTTTGACCACCCTTAGGCCTTGAAAAGGGCCATTTTTAGGCCATTTTGTGAGAGCTCCGAGACTTTGGTGCTTGGGCCTCTCCACCACTGAAATCTTGAGGGATTTCAGTGGTGGAGATGGTGCCTTGAAGTCTCCAAAAGGAGAGGGCCACCCCCTCTCCTTGATGTCCTTGAAAAGGGCAAGTTTTGGCCTCCAAAGGAGCACCATGTTTGGTTGTGTTTTGAGCATGTCTTGGCTGTTTTTCATGCCTATTATGCCATGATTAAACTCTGTTTTAAGTTGGTTTTAGCACTCCTTGCATGCTTCGCATAGATGCTTTGTAATGCCTTGTATTGCCTTAACTTGCTCTAGGTTTGTATGCCTTCTTTCTAGCATGTTTTAGGCCTAGATCCATGAAGCTTGTATGCTCATTTTGACATGTTTTAGCTCTGTCCTAAGTTGTTTTGGTCAATCTTGGCATGCATCATATAGCCCCTTTACATTTGGCCTGTTGGCCTCAAGAGCATGAATGCGTAGCATGCCATGCTTGCTTCATTTTTTATGGTTCGGAACCACCTAGCATGCTATTTCAGACCTTTTGGTGTGCTTGTATGCTCACCTTAGTCGCCTCTTTAACGCTTTGAAAGCATGTCTTGAATGCCCCCATGTTTTGGCCATTTTGCATGCCTTCGATTTCAAGCCTCTTAGATGCCATCTAAGTAGCCTTTTGGCTTTGTTTTGACATACTAAAAACCTGTTTTTAGTTGTTTAGTGCATGCCATAATCGCCTTGCATAAGTTTGGTTCAAAGCCTCGTTGACTAGCTTTAAGCCTTAGACCATTCGCATGCTTTGTTTGGTCTATCTTCGACTTGGTTTGGCACCATGTTTTGCATGTATTTCAGAGCTTTACAATGCATGCTCATTGTCTATGTTTGGTCTCTTTAAGTGTGCTTGAGAGTTGCCATGTTCATGCTTAAGGTTTGGATCATAACACTTGAATGTGTGTGTGCTCGTTTAGTCCCCATGTCTAGGCACTTTGGCCACTGATTTTAGGCCTATTTGAGTTGCCTAAGTCATGTGTAAGACCATTCTTTCATTGGTTTGCATGCTTGTCTTGTATGCTTGCTTGTATGCTTGCATAGGTATATTGCATAACCCATGTTGCATGTTAGATAACATGCTTAGAGATGCATCGCATGAACATGCATGCTTGGCCTCTTGAAGTGAAATGTGATAGAGGTTGGGCACTTTTGTGTGTTTATTTGGTTGCATTGCATTTGAAACTAAAGTTGCATACTTGGTTCTCCGGGCCATCATGCACGGGAATGCGCGATTGGTGGTCCGGGAATCGAAGCACATGCCCCTTTGAGTCAATAGCATGATAAGGGGTGTGTGTAGTGCATAAATGGCTTGAATTATATTGCCATGCATGTTGTTGCCCTCTGCCGCTGTGAGTTGCAGGTTCTGCAGGTGTTAAGTGCCGGCCGGCACTATTTAGTGCCGATCGGCAGTCAATTGGCAGCCGATGGATGAGTCTAGTGCCGGTGGCCTCCTCCTTCAGCCGGTGGTGTCCTACCCCAGCCGGTGGTGATCCCCAGTGCCCTGAGAAGCACTCCTGGGACTTTGGCAATTTTCTGAGGAGGAGAGCAGAGGAAACAGAGGCAATCCGTGCATGGCAGTGCGGTTCCGAGCCAGTCCCGAGCGCGTGTTGCATCCGGTCCTCATCCCGAGGCGATTTACTGTTTAATTATTTTATTTAATTAATTTAGTTGATTTATAATATTTTAATTAGCTTGCGTAGTTAGTTAATTTGTGTATTCTTTTGGTCCCTCCGAGCGAGGGCGAATCTGTAATAAGTGTGTGTGAGTGGGTGTATGTCTTCCAATCTCCATTTCTTTCTTCCCTTTTATTTACCCGCTTACGATGGTAGATTAGGGCACATCTAAATTAGCATACCTTATGCAATACATGCGTGCATTCATGCATTTGTTTACATGCACCGGGCTCGGTACATCATACAAACTGCATTGCAATTTTCAATTCCAAATTGAATACGTGCTACTCGCGCACTTCACATGCCATGTTTAGGGTTAGCCGAGCCTACTCTAGACTGCATCTATGCCTGTGTTGCATTAGCCACTTAACATGAACTAGGTCATGCATGTTTGCTAACCGGGTTATCGTATTTGGCACGGAGTACGATGTAAGTTTTTACGCTTTAGCATAGCGCATGCGTGTGAATGCTAACATGACAGTATGCCTGCCATGCGGCTAAATGCTTATATGAGATAAACTGCTTGAATGCCTGTGGGTGGAGGTTGGATTGCGTGAGTTGGAACAACTCATTGAAATCCGTATTTTAGCCTACTTGCGAGTAGCAAAAATCAACACGTTTTTCGAGACAAAACGGATATGCAATGTTTATTTCCAAGTTTGGCAATCTAGTCTATACTTTTGTGTTGTGCGCATCACATAGTAATTCTAGGTTAATAATCGGAATAAGAACGCATAAAGTTTTCAAAATTGGATATCATGGTTAGTAGAGGCCGGTCTTCGGACGGGCGAAAGGGGGTGCTCATAGCTGACCTTCCCCGATCGTACCCAAGCTCCCGAGCCAAGACATTTGGTGATGACGGACACGTGGCCTTTGGCACCGAGTCAGGGTTTCCTAAATTTCCCATTTTAAAAATATTTAGGTGGCGACTCTGTAATCTGGCAAAGCAGTCCATGTTTGGCACTACTTTTTCAAAAATCTGTTTTTCTCAAAAACGATTTGCCAGAGGTGGACTCTTTGGTTCAAGATTAAGAACCGTGGCACAAATCGAGTCCGAGCTGTAGCGAGGTCCCCCGCGGGCGTGGTTACAGAAAGGTACGTCCAAACGCATGTTAAACGCGAGAGGAGAAAGGCACGTCTAAACGCGTGTCAAACGCGAGAGGAGAAAGGTACGTCCAAACGCACATCAAACGCGAGAGGAGAAAGATACGTCCAAACGCGTGTCAAATACGAGAGGAGAAAGGTACGTCCAAATGCATGTCAAACGTGAGAGGAGAAAGGTACGTCCAAACGTGTGTCAAATGCGAGAGGAGAAAGGTACGTCCAAACGCACACCAAACGCGAAAGGAGAAAGATACATCCAAACGCGTGTCAAACGCGAGAGGAGAAAGGTACGTCCAAACGCGTGTCAAACGCCAGAGGAGAAAGGTACGTCCAAACGCATGTCAAGCGCGAGAGGAGAAAGGTACGTCCAAATGCGTGTCAAACGCGAGAGGAGAAAGGTACGTCCAAACACACATCAAACACCAGAGGAGAAAGATACGTCCAAACGCATGTCAAATGCGAGAGGAGAAAGGTACATCCAAACGCATGTCAAACGCGAGAGAAGAAAGGTACGTCCGAACGCGTGTCAAACGCTAGAGGAGAAAGGTACGTCCAAACGCGTGTCAAACGCTAAAGGAGAAAGGTACGTCCAAACGCACACCAAACGCAAGAGGAGAAAGATACATCCAAACGCGTGTCAAACGCGAGAGGAGAAAGGTACGTCCAAACGCATGTCAAACGCGAGAGGAGAAAGGTACGTCCAAACGCATGTCAAATGCGAGAGGAGAAAGATAACCAAGGGAGTTCGAGGGAACAAGAATGATCTTACCTTGAGTTCCTCTGACCGAAACACATACAACATCATCTGGTTGTGCTGGCTTCAAATGGACCGTACATACAATATCGTCTGGTTGCACCAGCCTCAAATGAATCGTACATACAATATCGTGCCTGCATAAGAAAGAAACTCAGTAGGTACAATATAGTAGAAAAACGTGTTCAACGTTACATCAAGATACACTTCCACTACGAAATAAACGTGTGCATATACAATGTAAGTGAAAAGGTGCATAGCAATGCAAGTGAAAAGTGCGTAGCAATACCACGCGGTATACACATTCTGTGCACAATGACAATGCATTTTCAGTGCAACATCAACAACATGTTTGAAGTAAAATGTCGAATAAGGAAATACACGCCTTAACGAGACCAATTCAAACGCAACCTCCAATTTACCTCTCGGAGGGGTCACAATGTGCTTAAAAAGGATACACTTTGCTCCAGACGAGTGATGATGAGCTGTGCATCAAAGACGTGAATCGAAGTTCTCGCGGGGACATTGTGAGCCGAAAATAGTAAACTTTTCTTGCACTTTCTCGAGAGCCAAGGACTCCAAACAGCATAAAAACACACAGAGAGGACAACGGGACCTTGAAGACCACCCTGGAGAGCTGTCGACCACCAAAACCACCTGTAGACCACCTGTAGACCACCTAGGTGGTCGGTTGACCTGAAAAACTGGTCAGTCAACCAGTTTAGTAAAATCTGGGGCAATTTGGTATTTTGAGGTTCGGCTCTTTAAATACACAACTTCAAAACACAAATGCTCACACACACAAGGCCGAAAATCACTCATCTTCCTTCCTAGACCCTTTTCCCTCTCAGATCCGGGCTTTGCACGCATTTTCCAACGTCCCACACGAAGTTGACTCACTAAGATCTTCTGATTTCCTTCACTTTGAACCAATCAGAATTTGTTTTCAGAGCTTCTTTCTCCATGTTCACCACTTGAGGTATGTTTCTCTCGAAGTTTAGCACATTTTCCCGGGTTTTAACTTTCTTCGACTTTTTCTCTTCCCGAGAGTTGACTTTTGTTGACTTTTGGCAATTTTAGCTCATTTTGCACCTTCTTTTCAAATGGCTGACGATGCTCCACACGACGAGGGTCCTCCGGGGATGGAGAAGGAGCCCGACATAATTCCGTTGCCGCCTAGGATCCGACCCTTCAACCCTACAACGTACTGTCCCGAGGAGTACATCTTACCACTCAGCACTTTTCATTATTTTACAGACTTTGCGCGACGAGCACCCTTGGACTTGCTACTACGTGAACTGGAGTCTCACCTGTCTCACTACGCACCCGAGGTGCATACTGCACTCTTACATTTTCTGCGATGTATTTTGTATTTCTTGCACACTTCATGATTTCGCTCTGTATTTTATCTGCTCGTTCTGAACATATTTACATACACAGCACTTCTGCTCATTCTAAACACAACTCACACTGTATTTCCGCTCATTCTGAACACAGCTCACACACTGCATTTCTGCTCATTCTGAACACAACTCACACTGTATTTTTGCTCATTCTAAACACAGCTCACACCCTGCATTTCTGCTCATTCTGAACACAACTCTGTAACAAGCCCGTGAGGGACCTCATGGGTTACAGTTCGGACTCAATTTGTCACGGTTCTTAATCTGAACCAAAGAGTCCAAATCCGGCAAATCGTTTTGAGAAAACAGATTTTGAAAGAAGTGCCAAACATGGACTGCTTTGCCAGATACAGAGTCGCCACCTAAATATTTTTTATGGGGGAATTTAGGAAACCCTGACTCAGTGCCAAAGGCCACATGTCCGTCATCACCAAAGTTGCCTCGGCTCGGGAACTTGGGTACGATTGAGGAAGGTCAGCTATGAGCACCCCCTTTTGCCCGATCCGAAGATCGGCCTCTACTAACCATGATATCCAATTTTGAAAACACATGCGTTCTTATTCCGGTTATTAGCCTAGAATTACTATGTGATGTGCACAGCATACAAGTATAGACTAGATCGCCTAATTTGGAACAAAGCATTGCATATCCATTTGTTTGGAAAACGTTTTGGAATTTGCTACTCGCAAGTAGGCTAAAACACGGATTTCAGTGAGTTATTCCAACTCAAACAATCCAACCTTCACCTACAGACATTCAGGCAGTTATATCACATAAGCATCTAGCCACATGATAAGCATGCTGTCATAGCAAACATTCACACTCATGTGAGATGCTAAAGCATAAAGAGCTCACCTAGTACTCCGCGCCAAAACAAGAACATGTTAGCAATCATGCATGATCCAAGTCCATGTTTAAATGCCTAATGCAACGCATACGGAATGTCATTAGAGTAGGCTCGGCTAGTCTATAAATGACATGTGAAAATGCACAAATAGCATGTATTCAAGTTAGATTTGAAATACTTTATGCAGTTAGCATGATGCGCCGAGCCCGGTGCATGCAATACTGATGAATGATGCACGCATGCATAGCATAAGGTATGCTAAAGTAAACATGCCCTAAACTAACCATCGAAAACAGGTAAGTAAAAGGGAGAAAGAAGTGGGGGTTTGGAAGACATGCACACACACGCACCCACACTTATTACAAATTTGCCCTCGCTCAGAGGGACCGAAAGAATAATACAATTTAACTAACGAACAAGCTAATTAAATATTACAATCACTTAATTAATTGACAAATCAATTGAATATAATTAAGCAGTAAACAGCAGCCTCAGGAAGAGGGTCCAATGCATACGCGCTTGGCTCCGCTCGGAAGTCACTGCCATGCACAAGATGCCTCTTTTGGCTATTATCCTCCTCTGAAGACTACACAAGTCCAGGGTTACTTCTCTAAATGCTGTAGAACACCACCGGCTGAAGGGATTGGTCACCGGCCATGTATGATGGTCACCGGCCACAAAATGATCCATCGGCCAACAATGGATGGCCGGTCGACACTGAAGATGGCGGCCGGCCAAATCTTCCTGCAAAAACTGGTTTGACAGCAGCAGAGGACAGAACTTGGCATGGCAATGCATTTCAAGCAATCTATGCATCAACCGTACTCCTTATCATGTGTATGACTCAAAGGAGGATGAGCCTCGATTCTCGGACCACCAATCACGCATTTCCATGCATGATGGCCCAAAAAATCAAGTATGCATGTTGATATGGAATGTAATGGACAAAATCAAGCAAGGAGGCCTAACCTCTATCACAAGCAATTCAAAAGGCCAAGCATGCATGCTAATGCCATGCAACTTAGGCATACGACTAAGTATGCAACATGGACAACGCAAAGAAGTATACAAAGTATACAACAATCATGCAAAGCATGGAGCAAGCATGTTAATGACAAGCATACAAGATGTAATCTAAACATGCTAGTATGCAAGGCATGCAACATCATACCAATGGGACCAAGCATGCAACAACACAAAAGGCAATCATGCAACACATGCGAAGGGAGGGACTTACACTAATTGGACAGCCCTAAACTAGGTCCAAAACAGTGGCCAATGCTATAAAAATGAGGGCCAACACACACACAAATAGACATGCATGCAAGGTCCAAGACTTGGGCATAAAGAGACAACTCTGAAGCATACTCAAGAGGATGCAAATATGGATACATAGCATGCAATATAAGCTCTGAATATGCATAAAATAGAGGTGTCAAACCTACTAATTAACACAAGCAAAGCATGCTAGCATGGCCAAAACTCAAGGCAAGCTAAAAGGGCATGGGATCACATTTAGCAAGACCAAACATGGCATGAATTAAATGACTAAAAATAGAGTTTTAGCATATTAAAACAAAGCCTAAAGACCACTTAGATGACATCTAAATGACTTAAATTCAAGAGCATTCACAATGACCAAACATGGTGCATAGGGCACAACCTCATAAGGCATCAAAGGAGCATCAAAGGAAAGCATGCAAGCATGTCATGAGGACTGAAATGGTGCTATAAGTGGTGCCAAACCACTGAAATAGATCAACCAATGTATGCTCAACACCTCACACACTTAAAGCCTACAAGCTAAACAATGCAAAGGGGCTATGCAATACATGGCAAACATGACTAAAACAACCAAGGGCAGACCTTAACCATGGAAAATCAAGTACAAAAGCTTCACAAAGCTAGGCCTAAAACATGCTTGAACAAGGGTCAAAGCCTAGATGCATGTTAAGGCTAAATGATGGCATTACAAGACATGTATGCAAGGCATGCAAGGTGTGTCCAAACCAACTAAACACAATGCTATATTATGACATAATAAGCATGAAAATCAGTCAAGGCATGGCCAACATGAACCTAAACATGGTGCTCACTAAAGAGGCAAAAATGGCCCTTTTCAAGGACAACAAGGAGAGGGGGTGGCCCTCTCCTTCCTAGGACCTCAAGGACCATCCTCACCTCTGAAATCCCTCAAGATTTCAGTGGTGAGGAGGCCCAAACACAATGGTCCCGGAGCTCAACCAAAATGGCACAAAACAAAGGCCAAACAAGCCTTAAGAGGGGTCAAACAACCCCAAAGCTTAAAACACCCTTAACAAACTATTTAGAGCAGACAAAAACAAGACTTTTATATGTTATATGCTAAGCTCAAAAACAGATGCAAGATAGGCTAAAAAGCTTTGCAAAAATAGGATAAAAAGGGACAAAAGTCTTACCCTTGTAGACCCTCTTCACAAACAATGTTCCAGCAGCTCTTTTGGTTCCAAACCAGTCCAAAAGCTTCAAGGAAAGACCTTTGGTACCTCAGCAACTAAGAAAAGGTGTGATGGTGGGTGTTTGTGCACAAAAATGAGACTAAACACACACAAAACACAAGAGAGAGAGAGATATAGAGATAGAGGATATATGTAAACCCTAACCCTAAAGCTCAAGCTCTGAAAATGTTGTCTAAATTGTCTAACCCCTCAACAAGAGAGAATAGCCCCTCTTTTATAGACATTTGTCTTGTAAAGCTTCCAAAGGAAGCTAACAAGAGGGAAATCCCTCCATACACGTGTATGGAGGGGGTGACAGTGTGTGCTAGCTGCACAAAAATATCTGCAAAAGCAGATGCACAGTAGTCGGCCGACCAAAAATGCAATTGACCAAAGAAAGATAGCCGACCGGCCATCTATAGTACCGGCCGGCCAAACATTTGGCCGGTGGCAACAAAACACAGCCGGTGGCCTCAAGCCATGGCCGGTGGAGTGTGGGGATGGCCCACAAGCCATTCCCTGCCCCTCCAAGGCAAAGCACAAGTGTTTTGTGCAAAACCAGACACGAAATAGTCGAATCGAGAGATCTTGAGGCAAGGCGCGTAGCCGAGACCTCCGGGAACTCAAGACGAACACAAACATGGATGATCACCGAGTGTTCGAGCGGTGACGTCCAAGTCTTGAGGGCGGTCAAAAATGGGGTGTCTACAGTTGCCCCTCTTTGACAGAACTCGAAAGTCATAGCAATGACGAGAGTGATTGTCTAAGCCCAGAGACGACCCATTTTTGACAAGGCCGAAGACTTAGAGAAAGCATGCAAGCTGCAGATAAAGACATACGCCCGATGGCAGGGGCAAAATGCAAGACAATGCACAAAGCCGAACATAACTTATGATCATGCAAAGAAAGCTGTAACGAAGCATAACATGCGACAGTTTTAAGCAATCATACACCAAACTACACTACAATGCAGAAAGGATGTAAGAGAATTATGCATTCTCATACGTCTCACTCGGAGGATACAATACCTGTCCGTTCGTCTGGTTGCACCAGCCTCAAATGAACCGTCACATACAATATCGTGCCTGAAAAGAAAGCAAACTTAACTGGTACAATATTGTTAGCAACATGCGTAACATGCAAAATGATATGCAATATATACAAAACTATGTATAAAAATGCAAATGAAAATACAATGCAATTGAAACGATGCAAATGAAATGCAATGCAATTGAATCATGATCCAATCATGAGCGGTTCAAAACCACACAAATGTCAAATAGATTGATGGAAGTAACAAGTCTGTCTACCATAGAAAAGGTGCCGCAACCCTCAAAGCGCGTACACATGCAGAACTATGAGTGATGTAGACGGACGCAAGAACAAGTATTGGGTGGAATGACATAAGTGGGGAAACAACCCGCTAACGAAAGGACAATGATCCTAATGCTGGATGCAAAAATTACACTACAATGTAATAGATACAGTGGATATGGCATGCAGCCAAACCAAATCTTGCCTAGGAAGGGCATGCACACATACAAGCCATGTTAACACAGAAAAGGTGCCGCCACCCTCAAACCAAGTTCATCAAGGAATAGCGTACACATGCAGAACTGTGCTTGACGTGAAAAGTATGAGCACATACCAAACCAAGCTCAACAAGGAAAGGTGCAAGCCAAAGATGAAGGTGAATGATGTAGTGGATGCATGCAAGCTACAATGCGATATTTACAATATGCACTGGGATGTATGGGTACGATGGATAAGGCACGCAGGCCAAACAAAATCTTGCCTAGGAAGGCATGTACACAAATGAACCGGTCTAACACAGAAAAGGTGCCGCCACCTCAAACCAGTTCATCAAGGAATAGGCGCGTACACATGCAGAACTGTGTTTTGACGTGAAAAGTATGAGCACATACCAAACCAAGCTCAACAAGGAAAGGTGCAAGCCAAGATGGAGGTGATGCAATGGATGCATGCAAGCTACAATGCGATATTTACAATATGCACTGGGATGTATGTATTTACAGAAAATGCATGACATATGCAGTATATTACGACGAAATGCATGACATATGCATTATATTACAATGAAATGCATGACATATGTACTATTTGACAATGAAATGCATGACATATGCACTATTTTTTTGTTTTTGTTTTTTTTGTTGTTGTTTTTTTTTTTTTTTTTGCTTTTTTGAAATGCATGACATATGCAGTATTTACAATGATGCATGACATATGCAGTATATTACGACAAAATGCATGACATATGCGTTATATACAATGAAATGCATGACATATGCACTATTTTTTTGTTTTTTTTTTTTTTGAAATGCATGCTGCATGGAGTGTGCGCGACAACGCAAGTCGCTTGAAATGCATGACAATGCATGAACTTTTTTTTTTTTTTTTTTTTGTACGCGACAACACGTGGCTTGAGATGCATGAAAATGCATGAACTTTAAAACACGCAGCTTGAGATGCATGAAAATGCAAATGAAATGTGCACATTAATGCACCAAAGGTCTTGCACCTTCCAAGGATTTAAGGTCTCCTAGACCGTGCGTGTTTAAGGTTTCGCCCGACCGAACGTATTTAAGGTCTCGCCAGACCATGCGTGCACATGGCAGTGTGATGCGCAAGATAGCGCGATTGATTTGAAATGCACATGGGGCAACTTTCGAGTTTTGTAAAAGACAAAAGGATATGGAAAGGATACACCTTGCACGAATTCGAGTGCCACGCACAGAAGACACGGTCCGAGGTCAAAACGGAGGCCGGTTGAGCTTCGGAAATGCATTGTTCTTGTACTATCTTAAGCAATGAAGGTCCCAAACCACTCATTTGACCCAAACAAGGTTGTAGGAGGCTCACCGGCCGGAAGGGGAAGCCACCGGCCACCAAAAAACATTACCGGCCAAATGTTTGGCCGGTCGGCCAAAAATGTAGCCGACCGGCCAAAAATGCCTAATTCGGGGGCAGTTTTTGACTTTTCGCCTTGGGTCTTTTAAAATAGGGTTTCAAACCCTATTTCATTCGCTTCCTTTAGCCGAAATCTTGCCTCTTCTCCCTAGAGCATTCTCTTCTCTCTTATCCCGTTTTCTTGCGTTTTAGCCCCATTTCATCGTCCGATTCGCGATCTCCTTCGCGTTTCGAACACTTTTCATCCGATCGAAACTTCGTTTCGGTGTAGTTTTTGATATTTCCGCCTCTTGGGGTTTTTTTCCCCAAGTTTTCTTGATTTCCCACATTTCCACATTCCGGCTTTTCCAGCCATTTTTCACCCTCCCGGGGTTGACTTTTCGGTTGACCCTTCGTATTCTAGCTCGGTTTTCCTCTTCCGGCTATTTTCTCATCACCTTCGACATGGCGGACGACATCCCACAGGGCGGGACTCCCCCGGAGCATGAGATGGATCCGGGGGTCGAGCTTCTCCCCCTGAGCGTCCGTCCATTCGACCCGCGACCTACTGGCGGCGATCCACGTCTGCCTCCCGATGGACTTCGCCAGTTTCAGAGCTTTGATAGGGCGATGCCTCCAGAGCTTCTCTTGCGTGAGCCTACATCTCATCTGTCCTTCGGCGCTTCCGAGGTAACATTCCTTCCTCTGTTTTACTTTCCGCGACATAGAACACTTAACTGCCGACTGCCGTAGCCGATTATATTCTTTAACTGCTTAGCTCAGATACACTGATGCACTGTATACTGTAGTTAACAGTGAACACACTTGCAACTGATATTTGTTTGAAACTGACATGTGCACACCCACTGCACTGGCCCTGAACCACTCAAACACGCAGCACACACTGTATTTCACTGCAAACACACCGGCACCCGGTATCTGTTTGAATCTGAAAACATGCACACATGCTATATTTGCACTTAACCACTCAAACACGCTGACACATCACACGTTGTAGTTCACTGTAAGTACACCGGCACTCGGTATCTGTTTGAATCTGAAAAACTTGCACACATGCTATATTTACACTGAACCACTCAAACATGCTGACACATCACACGTTGTAGTTGACTGTAAGCACACCGGCACCCGGTATCTGTTTGAATCTGAAAAACTTGCACACATGCTATATTTGCCTCAATTCTGAATGCCTTTCAAAACTGGTATATTTAGCATTGCTTCGCAATTGTTTGCTTGAAAACAGGGAGATTCCCATGCGTCGGGGGTATGGGAACATCGCCGCTCGAGATTGGTACGCAGAGCTACCCGATGCGGTTCGCCACATCGTGGATTAGGCGGCTTCGGCGCATTCTGGCAGAGGACTATCCAGGCTCACCACGAGCAGGCCTCTTCTCGCTGCTCTAGCGGAGATGGTGGGGGACACCACCGACTCGTTCCACCTTTCTGCCATGGGAGATATGACGATGACTCCCTATGATTTCTCGATGCTCACAGGCATCGGGGTAGGGGGTGATCCGATCCCCTTTGACCTGATATGGACGAGTGGACTGCTGCTCAGATCTATCTACTTGGGACGGTGCCACCTCTCGCCGTCCAGGCTTCGTTCGATATTCATGGTTCGAGGTCTAGTTCAGAGTCCAGCCAGCCTTAGTGGAGGAGGCTCGATGACTCAGGAGGCTGTGGAGCGATATGCGCGCGGCTTTCTGATGTTTCTGCTGGGGACCACTATTTTCGCCGACCGAGCGAATACCGTGCCCCTCTGTCTGCTCAGCGCCTTAGTAGATGTCACACAGATCCTGCACTATGACTGGGGTGGTGCCGCTCTGGCCACACTCTACGGATACATGAGCTCGGCTTCCCGTGGCAACGGACAGTTGCTCGGGGGCTACTGGCGTGCTTGGGAGGTACATTTCTTTTTCTTCTTTACTTCCTGCTTTCTATTATCTGTACTCTGTACACTGCACACACTGCGGTCTGCTTCACGCTGGCTGTATACTACACACACGGTACACATATACTCTGCTTTACACCGACTGTACACTGCTCACACTGTACACTCTGCACAATACACTGCGTGGTACACGGCTCTGTTATTTCTGCTTTATTCTGCATTCTGCTTATCTGATAAGCATACTGGTATTCTGCAGTTGTGGGTCTACGCTTACTTTCCCAGACTAGCCCCAGTGCCAGACGTGGAGACCCCCTTGTCGTCCCGTTCTCGCGCCGCTTCGACGGGAGGTGCGTGCGGAGGCCCGGGAGACGTTTAGCTTCTTCCGCCGCATTTTGACACCATCACCCCGCGGAGTACGTTCGACTTTAGAGTTTATTTAAGCTTCGCTTTTCACTGTATGTTTTGAATAACAGTAGATAACAAACTGTATTTCATTTTTAGATCACCTGGCAGCCCTGGGCTCCGTTGCCAGCGACGATTCGGGATCGATTTGCCGGTGCTGAGGAGACCTCGCGTTTCCGGATTCTGCTGGAGGGCCCGGTCTGTCGGGCTTGGTACCTAGGTGAGCATTTCCTACGCCAGACCCTAGGGTTACCAGAGCAGATAGTCCCGGTTCACCCTCCTGAGCATATGAGGGAGACTGAAAGATTCACTGCCAAGCAGATGGTTGACTATACGATCGGTTGGGAGGCGATCCACTTCAGAGGCATAGGCGACTACAGAGAGTACGTGCAGACGCATATCATGCGGCCTCTGAGTGGTGGCCGTCGAGTTGAGGGAGAGAGGCCCATGGCGCCGGCAGCTAGGGCGGGAGCGGGGGCTGGAGCAGGAGCGTCGAGGAGAGCCCAGGTCCGCGGCAGGGGTGGAGCTCAGAGAGGGCGGGGGGCTGGTTGGCCTGTTCTGCCCACCTCGTTGACATACAGAGGGCAGGGTGGGGCGACCTATCAGATCCCCTTTGCCCCTCCTCCGGCTGATCACGAGTTGGTCGGTTTTCACGACTTGCCTCCGGTATGTACTACTTCATATTGCATCTTGCATTGGTATTTCATTTCAGTTTATTCGATATTCCGCAGAATACTGATGCATCTGATACTTTCGCAGGCTTCCTCCGAGTACACCCGGCAGTCCTTGGAGTTGAATGCCTCCATGATGGGGATGCTACAGCGGACCTTCGGCCTCCTGGCCCTTTACAGTATTCCGGTATGTTCTTCAACCACAGTCTCAAACCATACATAAACTGCTTCACATAATCCGATGCACAACACAACACTTGACACACTGATCTCATGGTATTTGATACACTGTACTCATACATTGCATTCTGCACTGATAAACTGCTCACAGTATTCACACACTGTACTCATACACTGCATTCTGCACTGATAAACTGCTCACGGTATTCACACACTGTACTCATACACTGCATTTTGCACTGATAAACTGCTCACAGTATTCACACACTGTACTCATACACTGCATTCTGCACTGATAAACTGCTCACGGTATTCACACACTGTACTCATACACTGCATTCTGCACTGATAAACTGTTCACGGTATACTGATGCATTTGCCTTTTGTACTTTTCAGCCTCCTTTCCAGATTCCCACTGTACGAGGTGTTCCAGCCAGGCCTTCTGTTCCTGCCGGAGGAGATGGAGATGGCAGAGTATACCCATGCACCAAGGTGGGGCGCACTCACGTCGGGAGTAGCTCACGGGCTCCAGTCCCTGATGACGATGGTGAGGAGGAGTCCGAGGCGGAAGTAGAGTCATCGGAGGAGGAGACCGGAGACGGGTCGGACTCGGGCTCAGATGACAGTGCTGATGATGCTCCTGGACCTTCGTCCAGGAAGAGGACTAGGACGGACCCTCAGACCTGAGGCCACTCGACATTTGATATAGATTTTGTTGTTTTTCTTCTTTTTTGTACTTTTTCCTTTTTGTTGGTAGTTAGGATACCTTGTACTGCCGCAGGTAGATTTTTGTTTCCAAAACTTATGTACTTGAAAAGATGATGGAATGAAACAAACTTTTTTGTCTGAAAAAGTGTTACATTTGTATATCTCATACATTGCATTGCATCACACCATATTACACCTCAATGTAAATGAAATTGATTTGTTGTCTGAAAATTGAACGCTTGCACTGTAATAATCAGATAACTAACCAGCCAACAGTAAAACAACCCAAGCAACCCACTGCCTGATTCTGAACACACAGCCCTTACTCTACTGGGGACTAACCTGCATACAGCCCATAACACAGCACTCGATTCATTCTGCACACGGCAAATCCTGAACAAACAGCCCAATCTGACAAGACGGAATACGAAGGTGGAATCGACTGAGACTGAAACACACTCAGATGCCCCAAATTTTCTTTTTTTCCTTTTGCTTTGCCTAAATGTAGAGAATGGCACAGCACTCTGAGCATAAGCGATTTTTGGAATTGAAAAGGGTTTTTCAACTGGGGTATCGAGCCTACAACTGAACACAGCGGAGAAAACTCAAAAGGTACACGACCTAATCACAACGAGACACGCTCGGAAAAGACTCAAAACAAAAGTTGAGGTGAACAAAACAAAAGACACGACACACGGACACGTTTACAAAATGAGAGACCTCAAATCTCGAGGAGCCAGTTCCTCTGGGTATGTCTCCCACCCTTTTGATTTGTGATTCTCACATCACTCGGCCCTCAGGCTCGGTTTTTTTTCAAAACCCTTTTTTACTTTTCTCTCAACTTACACATCTTCATTCTTTATTCTCTCATTTTCCATCCCTCCCCAGGGTGATTGATGGATGAATAGGAAGCTGTGGGTTCATGCCCAACATTATCGGCTCGCGGCTTATTCTTCCGGTGACGTTCAGTCGATGTTCCAGATAGGAAAATGGTGTATCTTGATCTGTCCCAATTTGTGCTTCGCACTTGGCTTGACACCTCGTCGTTTGGAGGATGTTGCGAGCTTTCAGCCCTTTATTGACAGCTTCAGTTGTGCCTTCTCTGGCGAATAGGGTGCCCTTCTGGCAAGTATGTTGATGACGGGGGAAAGACAGAACACCTGACTCGACTGTGCCCCTAGTTCATCACTTTGACCATTTTTTTTGTTTTGGTTTTTCTACTAAAACAATTTTGACCAAAATGAGAGTTAAATTAACACGCTTGTTCGATTTTTGATTTGAAATCATGCAAGTCGGGCTATGAGCACTGAAAATTTTCCCTTCTGGGTCCCAGAAATGGTCTAGTTTTGAAAAATGAAATAGTTTTTGAGAAAATAGTCAACCTCAGTAAAAATTTTCAAAAACTATTCTTGCAAACAGTTAATGCTCAACGAGCACGGAACTTACTCTTGAGATGCGCAACCTCAGACCAGAGGCAATGGAAAATTGCCCTTGCTTGAAAGGCTGCATGGCAACGGAAAGTTGCCCCTGGTTTAAACGGCGACTCATGGCAACTCATGGCAACGGAAAGTTGCCCCTTGTTTGGACGATGCCGCAGCATGCTGAAAACCAGTCCTCATCGGTGATGATTGAAAACGAACTCTCGGACACGAAGAAGACGAAGACGGTCAAAACCAATATATGGACACAGTCACTGTGACAGCGTTGGTGGCTGGACTTCAGGATGAAGTTGACTGCGGGGTTCCGGTTGTCACAACCGAACTATCGGATTCAGAGGAGGCAAAGGTGATCAAAACCATTACATGGATTGAGTTGCTATGAAAGCGTTGGGGGCTGGACTTTAGGACGAAGTTGCCTACGTATCCCAAACATGGGAATCAAGCCTTACGTAGTTCCGGTTAAGGTACACTCGGGTATTTTAACCTTCACTTTTTTTTTAGGCTCTAATTTTTGCCAAGGCGCCCGATGCGGGTTTTCGACCTTGCGAGCTTATTTTTCTTGTTTTTCTTTTCTTTTCTCTTTTTTTTCCTTTTTTCTTTTTTTGTATTTTTTGTTGTATTTTTCTTTTCTTTTTTGTATCTTTTTCTTTTCACTTTTTTTCTTGCTCTAACTTTTGCCTGGGTCACCATTCCGGGTTTTCGGCCCAGCGAACCTCTCAAAGGGTAAAAGTGTAACAAGCCCATGCCAAATGGTTTTGAGGTTGAAGTCTCCCTGTATCCAGGAGGATAGCTGTTGTATTGATCTGCAGATGGATTCATCACGGTTGCTTCACGAGCTTTTGCGGTGAGATCCAACCTTCTTGATCTGATTTTGGTGCCTCTTGTTCGAGGGTTGCTTCAAACCTGGACACATGGGCCTCACATGACGGTTGATCGTTGAACATTCTGAATGGGTTCAAGGTTCGAAAAACAGACGGATTGGATCTTGAGGCTGAGAGCGATCCTAGGCTGCATAATCTCAAGAGCGATTCCACACAGGTCTTCGCAGGGCCGCGCAAAACATTTTGTTTTTTTTAAAAAAGTTTTTAAGAAAGCGACAAATCGCTTGCGCTGAAGATAGTGTGAAACCAGTCTGGGTCAAGCCAGGGTCCTTCTCAGTACTCATGCTAACAAGCATGATTTCATTCATTAAAAGGCTTAGCACGCCTATCTTTCTCTCAATTTGATCAAAATTTTCCAAAAACCGAGGGATGCCTTCCTCTTTGTTTTCGCCGCAGTGTTCAAAAAGGTTTTTGAAAAAGCTTAGGTCATTATAATGATTTTCAGGGCACAAGAGAGCAGGTGAGAGGTGGAATGTACTGTCGTCCCATTCGAATCCTCTGGCACAACTAGCTCAAAATAAACAGCAATAAGCACGGAAACATGATAGCCGCAGCTGTTTCATTCAGATTTCTTGGTTGCAACTGGCTCCACAGCAGAGACAGACTCAAAAAGAAAGCAAAATGAGTAATTACAAAACAAAACGGTGTTCGAGGCAACAACCCGGAACCACCCGACATTCTATACAAGGAGACTGACTCGCTACAACAAGACAGACCCTTAAGCAAAAAAGACTGACTCAAGACAATGAGACAGACTCAAAATAAAACAAAAGACTGACTTGGCACCCAAGCCAGAATTTACAAAACTAGCAATTGCAGATGCTCAAAAAATGCGTGCCAGACGCCACATCCGAAATACACCCAGCGCTGCCCGCAGGTAGTTCACTCCCTGATCACATACTCACAGTATCAGTATCCTCAAAATCCAATAGCTGAGTAGTAACGGACTTGGCTGAGGTGGGCGGGAGGATAACCTCGTTGTCGATCAAATCTTGCACCTCGTGACGGAGGCGGAGGAAACAATTGTCGGTAGCATGACCAGTTTACTGGTGGTACGCACAGTACAAAGCAGCATTATGTGTGGGAGGGAGATTCTTCGGGAGAGGCCGAGGCTCCAAGGGTTTAAGGTGCCCTCTTTCAGCCAGGATCTGGAATGCCTTGGACAGAGGCATGTAGAGAGCATGAAAGACCCTGCGCCCTCGGGGTAGGTACTTTGAAGGCTGAGAATTCTTGCTAGACGTACTAGCGAAAGGGTCGGCAGGCATTGCCTTGACTTTCTGATCTTCCCCAAGTGTAGGGTTGGGAGCGGAAGGAACTGTTCTGGCATGACGGGGCCTATCCCGATTTTCTGATTGGCTGGTACTGCCTTCAGTTGGAGCGCAGAAAACATCATCCACAGTCTTGGTCAGGACTGCGAATACTTGCTTTACTCATCCCCCGGCTTTCAAAGCCTCGACTGCGCACAGCAGTTGTTCAATGGGATCGGCATCTGCCTTTACTTTGTCCTTACCTCTGGCCTCAGCCTGATCGAGGGTTTGGATTGATGTTGATACGTCATTGTTATAGTTGGAGGCCATCTCCGGTTGGCTAAGCTCGATCACAATCCGTCCCAGCAATGGGGCTCCTGGGGTATAAAATTCCCGGCATATGGTGCAGCTGGTGGCGAAGCTGACATTCCGTAGGCGAGATCCGCCACGGACCTCTGGAGGTCACCTATCATCCCCATCAACTCGAATGTGGTGGGCTCACGAGCTGATACAACTGGGTTCCCAGATCGGGTGCGCAGCAGGCGACCTGGGTGGATGCGGCACATCAACATTGGTCTCACTTTGCAAAGTGATTCCTTGATCTAATGCGGCTGTCATAACCACAATCTCTTCCGAATTCTGCGTCATCATAGGTCCACTGTTCTGAGCGGTGACTAACGGATCAGATACCTGTCTTGTCTCAGCAAGGGGGAACACTGACTATTCTGGATCAACTCTCTGAACTGAAAGGAAAAACAAGCAGCATTTCAGCCCAAACGGAACGAACACAGGTGTAGCCGAACGATTGTGCCCTACTACTGATCACTGTTCCCCAGAATCACTGCCCCAAAACACTGAATCGGATACCCACAGATATAACTAATTCTTACAAACACTGACACTGGTGCCCTCAGGTTTGATGCTCACACTTGCAAACTGATATGCGCATTCCCTGTAGAGATACACTCTAAAAGCACATAGCAAGAAAGAGAGCCAAAGCACCCCTATGTTGGGGTAGGGTTTCACTATGCACGCAGCAGTTTCAAACAACCTATGATCGAGTAAGCAACTTGTCCTATCTTGGAATGGTCACTGTGGATTCCGAATATGCACTAGGTCGAATGGTCGAAGAGGGTGCCCTAGTAAAACCAGGGTTTGTATTCCCATATTGGCAGAGCCCGCAACGGGTCAGGCTTATGGTCATGCCTTGACAAGACAAGCCTTGGCAAACTGCTCAGAATAGCAGATGGCCAAAACGGTGTCCTAGACGCACCAATGCACATGCAATGCAAAGAAAAACACATGAGTGTAGTCAAAACAAGATATCATGATGTAGACACCCCATTTTTGACCGCCCTTAAGACTTGGGCGCTACTGATGGTTTGCTCGGTGATGAAAGATGTGCAGGGCAAAGGTTCAATTTCTTCGGCAAGGAGAGGGTCAAATCTCAACTTCACACTCCATTTTGGACCAAAGCTATTTTGAATGGTTTTTAGACCTTAAAACCCTCTCTTTCAAAAAATTTTGAAATAAAGTTTCTACAATGTTCCGAGGCTCACATTTTGTCAAATAATGCGCTTTTCGATAAACCAAGCAAGGACAAAGTGGAAATGAATGAAAGAGAGATGAAATCTTTGAAAATCTTTCAAAACACCTTACTTAGGGGTTTGAAGTTGAAGAAAAGAGGGAAGAGGAGAAAACAAGTTGGAGAAGATGTTCGGCATGAATCCGGGTGGAAGAGAGTCGAGCAGCCCTCGCTGAATCAGGCCTATTCATCTGCATACTTGGATTTCAGCTATGAGGCCACCATTGGAAAGCTAACTTCTGGGGCTTCACTCTGGACACCCACCGGCCACTTTTTGGCCTTGGCAGCACACCTACCGGCCATCAATTTGGCCGGCCGGCCAAATAAGTACAGGCCGGCCAAAAAAAGTGGCCGGCCGACCAATTTTTGCTGGCCGACGACCTTCCGGAGTATTCTACAGATTGAATGCATGCCAGCTGTGCTAGCTGGAGTGCACAAACCCTGCTCCCTATGCACGTGTGTGGTTTTTTCCACCCTTTGACCCTTTTTTTTGCACCTTTTGCTCAAAGCTTCTTGAGGAAGCTTGACCCCTTGTCTTGGCTTCCTCAAGAAGCTTGCACCTTTGCATTAGCTTCTCTTAGAAGCTTGGCCCTTTTGACCTTTTGTATAGCTTCTTTGAGAAGCTTTACACCATTTCCATTGCCTATATAAGAGACCTCACCCCTCCTTTGTCTTGGTTCAGCAAAAAATAGACCTAGGACATATATATCTGATATATATACACCTTCTCTCTCTATATCTCCCTCTCTCTCTACATTTGTGGTTAGAGGGTTCAAAAGGGGCTTGTTCTTGGCCTATTGCACCACACCTCATAGCCATACACCACCACCAATGGACTGAGGTTCTTGGGAGGGTTTCTTGAGCTCTAAAAGCTGGTTTTTGGCCCCCGAAATTGCTGATCTCGAAATTAGTCTTCAAGGGTAAGTTTCTTCCCCTTTTTAGCACTTTCTTGTACCTCATTTTAGAATATCTTGCATGCTGTTTTGAGCTTAACTATAAACTAAAAAAAGTTTTGTATTTGCATGCTTAAGATGTTTGTTTAAGACTATTTTGGTGTTGGAGGTCATCTCCCCCCTTGCATGCTTGTTTTGGCCTTGTTTTGTGCTATTCTTTGAGACCTTTGAGCAAGCCCTTGCTTGGCCTCCTAGCCACTGAAATCCAGTGGATTTTCAGTGGTAGGTTTGCTATTTTGAGGGTCAAAATCAGAGGGGGGTGACCCCCTCTCTCCTCGGTAGGTTTGATGCCCTTTTTGGCCTTACAAAGGGGCCTATATTTGCATACTTCTTAAGCTCGGTTCAGGCATTTTTCAGTGGGTTTTAGGACCTCCATAACCCATTTCCAGAGTTAGTTTTACCATGTTAAGTGTCCTTGTTGCATGTGCTAAGTAACCCCTTGTATGGCCCTCTAAAGGAGCTCATCATTTTTGCATGCATTGGCTGCATTTCAGTGGTTATTTAGGCATGTTTTGACATGATTTGTTCATTGATTTTGGCTGGTTTGGTGAGATTTCATGCACATCATATAGTTGTAATACAACTCATGCTTACTAGCCAATTTTGCATGTTGCCTTAGCTCTTCATGTGAACACTTTTTGGCCATACTTTGAACTAGAAATGTTCATGTTTTGGGACTGCCTTGGTTCTGTCTTTGTGCTTCATGGTCAAATAATGCATGCTTTGTATAGCTATAAGTCAATACATGTGCCTAATTTTGAGTTTCGGAGCTCATCTCATGCATCGGGTGCCATATTCCATGTTTCGGGACCATTTAGCATCATGTTGCAGTGCTGAAATTACATGTTTGTATGCCACCTTGCATCCCTTGCCATGCCTTGGTAGAGTGGCATTTGATGCCTTAGGCTCGGTCCTCGGTTTGCGTGCATGTGTGCACGCATTTCGATTGTCTCATTTTCATCTAATGGCCACTGTTTTGGGCCTAGTTGAGGGCTGCCCAAATTAGTTTAAGTCCACTCTTTACATGTTGTCACATGTCTTACACTTTGCATGCTTTGATTGCATCATGTCTTGCATGTCCACTAGCTTGCATACTTGTTCATTGTTTGCTTGTTTGCATTGCCATGTTGCATACTAGCTCACATGCCTAGGATGCATTGCATTGGCATGCGTGCTTTGCCTCTTGACTTGGGTATGATAGAGGTTGAGCTCATTGTTTGTTTATGTGCATTTCATTCCACATTGAAAATGCACACTTGGTTTCTTGGGCCATCACGCATTGAAATGCGCGATTGGTGGTCCGAGAATCGAGTACCATACCCCTTTGAGCCATAAACATGATAAGGGATGTGGTGGTGCACACATTTGCTTGAAATGCATTGCCATGCCTTGTTTTGCCCTCTGCTGCTGTCAAAACAGGATTCTGCAGGAAGCTTTCGCCGGCCGGCCATCTGCAGTGCCGACCGGCCATCCATCAGTGGCCGATGGCTTCACAAGTGGCCGGTGACCACTCACTCTTGGTCGGTGACCATCCCACATGGCCAGTGGTGTCCCCAATGTCCAGAGAGTGCACCTTGGGACTTGTGCAATTTTCAGAGGAGCAGAGCAGGGTAAACAGAGGCAACTTGTGCATGGCGACGGATTTCCGAGCAAACCCGAACACGCATGCATTGGACCCTCTTCCCGAGGCCTTTTACTGCTTTCCTTGGCTTAATTGATTTGTTAATTAATTAGGTGGTCTGTAATTATTTAATTAGCTTGTAGGTTAATTAATTTGTATTATTCTTTTGGTCCCTCCGAGCGAGGGCGAATTTGTAATAAGTGTGGGTGAGTGTGTGTATGTCTTCCAACCCCCACTTCTTTCTCCCTTTTACTTACCTGCTTCAATGGTTAGCACTAGGGCATATTTATTTAGCATACCTTATGCTATGCATGCGTGCATCCATACATTTGTCTTGCATGCACCAGGCTCGGCGCATCATGCTAACTGCATAAGTATTTCAAATCTAACTTGAATGCATGCTACTTGTGCATTTTCGCATGTCATTCTTAGATTAGCCGAGCCTATTCTATGTGACATTCTGTATGCGATGCATTAGCCACTTTAACATGAACTAGGACCACGCATGTTTGCTAACTAGTTTACTGTTTTGGCACGGAGTACACTGTAAGTATTTTATGTTTTAGCATCTCGCATGAGTGTGAATGTTAAACATGATACCATGATTACCATGAGGATAGCTGCTTATGTGATATAACTGCTTGAATGCCTGTGGGTGAAGGTTGGATTGTTTGAATTGGAATAATTCATAGAAATCCGTATTTTAGCCTACTTGTGAGTAGCAAATTCCAAAGCGTTTTCCAAACAAACGGATATGCAATGCTTTGTTCCAAATTAGGCGGTCTGGTCTATACTTGTTTTGCTGTGCGCATAACATAGTGATTCTAGACTAATAACCGGAATAAGGGCATGTAATGTTTTCAAAACAAGATATCACGGTTAGTAGAGGCCGATCTTCGGATCGGGCGAGAGGGGGTGCTCATAGCTGACCTTCCCCAATCGTACCCAAGCTCCCAAGGCGAGGCAACTTTGGTGATGACGGACACGTGGCCTTTAGCACCGAGTCAGGGTTTCCTAAATTCCCCCATAAAAAATATTTAAGTGGCGACTCTGTATCTGGCGAAGCAGTCCATGTTTGGCATTTCTTTCAAAATCTGTTTTCTCAAAACGATTTGCCGGATTTGGACTCTTTGGTTCAGATTAAGAACCGTGACAATTTGAGTCCTGAACTGTAGTAGACCCACAGACAAACAAAACGGGATTCATCTCCCGGGACGTTCGGGGACGTCTACACATGAGTTTGAGTCAAGTTCTCTAAACTCCCCAGCAGAGTCGCCAGAAACTGTAACAAGCCCGCGAGGGGCCTCATGGGTCACAGTTCGGACTCAATTTGTCACGGTTCTTAATCTGAACCAAAGAGTCCAAATCCGACAAATCGTTTTGAGAAAGCAGATTTTGAAGAAGTGCCAAACATAGACTGCTTTGCCAGATACAGAGTCGCCACCTAAATATTTTTTATGGTGGAATTTAGGAAACCCTGACTCGGTGCCAAAGGCCACGTGTCCGTCATCACCAAAGTTGCCTCGGCTCGGGAACTTAGGTACGATTGGGGAAGGTCAGCTATGAGCACCCCCTTTCGCCCGATCCGAAGATCGGCCTCTACTAACCATGATATCCAATTTTGAAAACACATGCGTTCTTATTCCGGTTATTAGCCTAGAATTACTATGTGATGCGCACAGCATACAAGTATAGACTGGATCGCCTAATTTGGAACAAAGTATTGCATATCCGTTTGTTTGGAAAACGTTTTGGAATTTGCTACTCGCAAGTAGGCTAAAACACGGATTTCAGTGAGTTATTCCAACTCAAACAATCCAACCTTCACCCACAGGCATTCAGGCAGTTATATCACATAAGCATCTAGCCACATGATAAGCATGTTGTCATAGCAAACATTCACACTCATGTGAGATGCTAAAGCATAAAGAGCTCACCTAGTACTCCGCGCCAAAACAAGAACATGTTAGCAATCATGCATGATCCAAGTCCATGTTTAAATGCCTAATGCAACGCATACGGAATGTCATTAGAGTAGGCTCGGCTAGTCTATAAATGACATGTGAAAATGCACAAATAGCATGTATTCAAGTTAGATTTGAAATACTTTATGCAGTTAGCATGATGCGCCGAGCCCGGTGCATGCAATACTGATGAATGATGCACGCATGCATAGCATAAGGTATGCTAAAGTAAACATGCCCTAAACTAACCATCGAAAACAGGTAAGTAAAAGGGAGAAAGAAGTGGGGGTTTGGAAGACATGCACACACACGCACCCACACTTATTACAAATTTGCCCTCGCTTAGAGGGACCGGAAGAATAATACAATTTAACTAACCAACAAGCTAATTAAATATTACAAATCACCTAATTAATTGACAAATCAATTGAATAAATTAAGCAGTAAAACAGCAGCCTCAGGAAGAGGGTCCAATGCATACGCGCTTGGCTCCGCTCGAAAGTCACTGCCATGCACAAGATGCCTCTACTTTGGCTATTATCCTCCTCTGAAGACTGCACAAGTCCCAGGGTTACTTCTCTAAATGCTGTAGAACACCACCGGCTGAAGGGATTGGTCACCGGCCATATATGATGGTCACCGGCCACAAAATGATCCATCGGCCAACAATGGATGGCCGGTCGGCACTGAAGATGGCCGGCCGGCCAAATCTTCCTGCAAAAACTGGTTTGACAGCAGCAGAGGACAGAACTTGGCATGGCAATGCATTTCAAGCAATCTATGCATCAACCATACTCCTTATCATGTGTATGACTCAAAGGAGGATGAGCCTCGATTCTCGGACCACCAATCACGCATTTCCACGCATGATGGCCCAAAAAATCAAGTGTGTATGTTGATATGGAATGTAATGCACATAATCAAGCAAGGAGGGCTAACCTCTATCACAAGCAATTCAAGAGGCCAAGCATGCATGCTAATGCAATGCAACTTAGGCATACGACTAAGTATGCAACATGGACAACGCAAAGAAGTATACAAAGCATGGAGCAAGCATGTTAATGACAAGCATACAAGATGTAATCTAAACATGCAAGTATGCAAGGCATGCAACATCATACCAATGGGACCAAGCATGCAACAACACACAAGGCAAGCATGCAACACATGCGAAGGGAGGGACTTACACTAATTGGACAGCCCTAAACTAGGTCCAAAACAGTGGCCAATGCTATAAAAATGAGGGCCAACACACACACAAATAGACATGCATGCAAGGTCCAAGACTTGGGCATAAAGAGACAACTCTCAAGCATACTCAAGAGGATGCAAATATGGATACATAGCATGCAATATAAGCTCTGAATATCCATAAAATAGAGGTGCCAAACCTACTAATTAACACAAGCAAAGCATGCTAGCATGGCCAAAAATCAAGGCAAGCTAAAAGGGCATGGGATCACATTTAGCAAGACCAAACATGGCATGAATTAAATGACTAAAAATAGAGTTTTAGCATATTAAAACAAAGCCTAAAGACCACTTAGATGACATCTAAATGACTTAAATTCAAGAGCATGCACAATGACCAAACATGGAGCATAGGGCACAACCTCATAAGGCATCAAAGGAGCATCAAAGGCAAGCATGCAAGCATGTCATGAGGACTGAAATGGTGCTATAAGTGGTGCCAAACCACTGAAATAGATCAACCAATGTATGCTCAACACCTCACACACTTAAAGCCTACAAGCTAAACAATGCAAAGGGGCTATGCAATACATGGCAAACATGACTAAAACAACCAAGGACAGACCTTAACCATGGAAAATCAAGTACAAAAGCTTCACAAAGCTAGGCCTAAAACATGCTTGAACAAGGGTCAAAGCCTAGATGCATGTTAAGGCTAAATGATGGCATTACAAGACATGTATGCAAGGCATGCAAGGTGTGTCCAAACTAACTAAACACAATGCTATATTATGACATAATAAGCATGAAAATCAGTCAAGGCATGGCCAACATGAACCTAAACATGGTGCTCACTAAAGAGGCAAAAATGGCCCTTTTCAAGGACAACAAGGAGAGGGGGTGGCCCTCTCCTTTCTAGGACCTCAAGAGACCATCCTCACCTCTGAAATCCCTCAAGATTTCAGTGGTGAGGAGGCCCAAACACAATGGTCCCGGAGCTCAACCAAAATGGCATAAAAAAAGGCCAAACAAGCCTTAAGAGGGGTCAAACAACCCCAAAGCTTAAAACACCCTTAACAAACTTTTAGAGCAGACAAAAACAAGACTTTTATATGTTATATGCTAAGCTCAAAAACAGATG
Source organism: Camellia japonica (assembly GCA_030407325.1). Taxonomy (NCBI): domain Eukaryota; kingdom Viridiplantae; phylum Streptophyta; class Magnoliopsida; order Ericales; family Theaceae; genus Camellia; species Camellia japonica. Next base: position 27,229,486 of record JAPPVO010000029.1, read on the forward strand.
CAAGATAGGCTAAAAAGCTTTGCAAAAATGGGATAAAAAGGGACAAAAGTCTTACCCTTGTAGACCCTCTTCACAAACAATGTTCCAGAAGCTCTTTTGGTTCCAAACCAGTCCAAAAGCTTCAAGGAAAGACCTTTGGTACCTCAGCAACCAAGAAAAGGTGTGATGGTGGGTGTTTGTGCACAAAAATGAGACTAAACACACACAAAACACAAGAGAGAGAGATATAGAGATAGAGGATATATGTAAACCCTAACCCTAAAGCTCAAGCTCTGAAAATGTTGTCTAAATTGTCTAACCCCTCAACAAGAGAGAGAGCCCCTTTTTATAGACCATTTGTCTTGTAAAGCTTCCAAAGGAAGCTAACAAGAGGGAAATCCCTCCATACACGTGTATGGAGGGGGTGACAGTGTGCCAGCTGCACAAAAATATCTGCAAAAGCAGATGCACAGTAGTCGGCCGGCCAAAAATGCAATTGACCAAAGAAAGATAACCGGCCGGCCATCTATAGTGCCGGCCGGCCAAACATTTGGCCGGTGGCAACAAAACACAGCCGATGGCCTCAAGCCATGGCCGGTGGAGTGTGGGGATGGCCCACAAGCCATTCCCTGCCCCTCCAAGGCAAAGCACAAGTGTTTTGTGCAAAACCAGACACAAAACAGTCGAATCGAGAGATCCTGAGGCAAGGCGCGTAGCCGAGACCTTCGGGAACTCAAGACGAACACAAACATGGATGATCACCGAGTGTTCGAGCGGTGACATCCAAGTCTTGAGGACGGTCAAAAATGGGGTGTCTACAAACTCACACACTGCATTTCTGCTCATTCTAAGCACAGCTCACACTGTATTTCTGCTCATTCTGAACACAGGTAGCTTCCCGTTCTACCCATGGATATGGGTCGATTATAGCGAGGGAGTGGTACATGGAGCTCCCAGACGGTGTTCGATAGATTGTTGATGAGGTAGGGTTCGGCCCATTTTGCATGGGGTTATCGCGTCTTGTGGCGAGTAGGACCCTCCTAGGTGCACTAGTAGAGAAATGGTGGGACACCACAAACTCCTTCCATTTTTCAGTTACCGATGACATGACGATGACCCCATACGACTTTGCTATGCTGACGGGCCTCGACGTAGGAGGGCGGCCGATTCCATATGACTTCGATATGGGTGACTGGGAGGCAGCCTGGACTTATTTACTCGGAGCCCATCCGCCGATCTACTGATCATCAGGCATAGTCAGATACACCTAGTTCACAGAGCAGTACAGAGAGACTGTGCCCGAGACTGTTGAGGCTACAAAGCAGTACACTTGGGGATTCCTGATGTTCCTTCTTGGGACCACATTGTTCTCCGATAGGGGGAGCACGGTCGGGCTACATCTTCTGAGTGCTCTAGTAGACCTATCCCGGGTACGGCACTTCGATTGGAGCGACACTGGCCCTGCTACCCTTTATTGCTATATGAGCTCGACCTCCCGCAGGTGCGGGAACATAGTAGGCGGCTATTGGAGAGCCTGGGAGGTACATTCCGCCCTTCTGATTTTCATTTCTTCTCTACATTACCTGTACACTACACACTCCACACATTGCACACATTATGTCCCATACTTCGCATTCTGCACCTCACATTCTGCATTCTGCATTTTCTGTGTATTCTGTATTCTCATTGCCACTGTCTTTCCTTTCACAGCTATGGGTATGCGCCTATTTCCCGACGCTTGATCCTGATCCGGAGGTTGAGGCACCACTTGAGGTGCTGTACTCGCGTAGGTTTGAAGGTCGATGCCGGCCCAGACCCCGAGAGACCTTGCCATATCTCAGGCATTATTTTGACACAGTACGGGCGACCGAGGTAAACCAGAACTCTCAGTTCTTCATGCTTTCAACTTTGGTTCATCTTGCATATCTATAATAACTAATCAATTCATGCACTTGCTATCCGCAGATCACCTGGCAGCCTTGGGTAGCGATGCCAGGGTTTTCTCGGTTCTAGTTTGCTGGGGCATGGGGCGCCTCCCCATTAGACATGCGGACCACAGAGAGTCTCTCTCCCCAGGAGGTTAGCAACCTTATGCAGGGTGCTGACGCAGTCCTTTTCCAAGAGGAGGGGGAGTACACGACATACCTCCGTACATACCTGATGCCCCGCTGACAGGTGTTCGTGCCTCCATGAGGAGAGCTGCTAACATTCCTTCATCGAGCCGCACCCGAGCTACAGACATCCCTTTGACTAGCAGGGCCAGCACATCGAAAGGTAGGACTAGGGGGATGCCCCCCACTTGGCAGTGTACTGGGTGGCTAGATCCTCTGACCGAGCTGACAGGCTGGCGGTATGGGACGCCTTATCAGATTCCTCTTGAGCCTCCATTGCCAGATCATCGATATGTCAGGGCCCCTGACTCAGCATCGGTATGCTTCACAACTTTCATCTATCATTCAGATATTTAGACATTCACTGATGACTTGAACTTGCATCTGCAACCTTCCACAGGATATGTTGAGGGGTTGCTTGAGGCGATGGCCTCACTTGAGTTTATGGTTTTGAGGAGAGAGACGATGCTGCACTCCCACGGCATCCCAGTACTTTCTGGTTTCCTTGCATTTATCATACTTTTGTTGATATATCGAAACTGAACATTTCACTGCACTGATTCACTACATATATAGATCACATCCGACACATCACATTCACATACTATATTTGCATGCACTCACTTTATGCACCATACTTGCATCTGATATACATACCCTGGCTGATGTATTCAAACTGCCTTTTCAGGTCACACCTCTACAGCCCAGGCCATCCGGGCCTTCTCCAGTAGCAGGGAGAGGGATCCCGACACGCGGTCGAGGGAGACGTCGAGCGCCTGCCAGACATGATGACGAGCCTAGTGAGGAGGAGGAGCCAGCAAATCCTCAGTCAGAGACATCCGAGGGCAAATGTGGTGACACCGGTTCAGGTTCTGAGGGTGGAAACGACGCCGAGGAGGATTCTGGGGATGGCGGCTTTGGTTCAGACAGGGGTGCTGATGGCGGTGGTGTAGAGGCTGCTCAACCGAAGAGAGTGAAGAGGGCCTCTCGATCTTGAGCCAGATAGCACCGAATCAGATGTTTTTGCTTTGTTTTCTTTTTGGTAGTAGTTATAGCACATTGTACAGCGTTAGGCAGTTTTATTTTCCTTAAAACTTGTACCCTGTTGTAAAAAGAAACCATGATGGAATGAAAACAGCTTTTCCGTTCAAAAGTGTTACATTTTATATTCTGAGCATCGCACCGCATCGCATCACACAGCATGAAAATGAGATTGATGGAAATTGAACATTCGTGTATTGCCAAGTCAGGTAGTGAACCAACGTAACAAACAAAACAACTTAAAGAACAATTCGATAAATGAATTATAACAACTCGATAAGCAAGGAGCAACAACTCGATAAACAAATCGCAACAACTCGATAATCAAATAGCAACAACTTGATAAGCAAATGCATATTGGACAAACAAAACAACAGGATGCATCCGAAGCAGAAATAAACTCAGACCTTCAGCATTCTCAGCACATAGAAAGGCTAGGGACTCTCTGCTAGAGACAAGAAGTAGCTGTAGACCACTTATGCTCATTGCCGACCAGTTTAATGGACTGTCGACCAGAAAAGTGGTCGGTCGACCCAAAAAGGTGGTCGGTCGACCAGAAAATGTGGTTGGTCGACCAGTTACTCAAGGGGATCTTCAGATTTTGCCACCTGTCCTCCACTAGTGCCTTATCTTCTATAAGAGTTCTAGCTTCGTGGTTCCCTCATTCTAACTCAGTTTTTTGCACCAAATGGAGGCATTTCTTGTCCAAAATCTCACAAATTGGATTGCTAACTTGGATGGCTCCGAAAAGCTGAATTTTCGGGGCTTCGGAATAAATGCTGAGCCGTACCCCGCTGCGTTTTCCGTTCCTTCATGCCGCAGGTAGCTGTTAGAATCCGGTAACTCATGTTTTTAGTTTTGGCGGACACGAGATGTGTCCTACTTTCGAAGATTTCCAGGCTTTGATGGAATCTCAGTGCGATGAAGAGATCTTGCCCCAATTCCGCTTTGGCCACATCCAAGCCTTAGGATGGATGTGCGGGCTCACTTTGCATGACGCTCGGTCTTTGATTTGCGACGGAGAACTGGACATTCTGAGCCTGATTCGTTGGTTTTCTGATGCCGGTGACTGCGGCGATCATCACTGGCAGGGTTTTCAGCGACATGCGCTTTGCTTATGCATGTTGTCTCATTTCTTGCTTGCCCCAGGCTCCGGAGGGTCTAACGTCCGTTTGATTGAGGTTGCCCAAGGTTTAAAAGAGGGCAAGAGCTGTATTGCGATGACCCTAGCTGAGACACTGATGGGTTTGGATGCCTTCTATCGCCGGGAGACGACTAGATTCGCGGGAGTCCACTACTGCTGCAGGTAATGTTTGCCACCATTTCACTATATTTCTCACATCACTCGGCCCTCAGGCTCGGTTTTCTCTCAAAACCCTTTTCTCACTTTTCTCTCCATGTACACCTCTCTATTCTTTAATCTCTCATTTTTATCCTCCTCAGATATGGTTGATGGATAAGTTGAAGGTTGTGGACTCATGCCCAGCATATTCAGCTCGCGATTATTTCTTCCGGCGACGCCTAGTTGATGCCCCAGACGTGGGATGGCGGTGCGAATGGATGTGCAGTCTGTCCGCTGTCAGCATTGCTTGGCGTTGCCCTTGGCTTAATCTGCCAGCGATGAGTTACAGCATGTCTCGCCAGCCGGGCATTTAGCTGATTGGCCTGACACACTGTGTCTTTTACTTCCCGTTCCGATTCCTGTGCCAACTTGGCCATGATCAGACCGCCCAGAAGAAAGGATAGAATACCCTACTACATTTCCAGTCCGAGGCGCACAGCTAGCTCGGTATGCCACAGCATGGAGGACGAGAGAGCTTCTGGTCCCCGCTCCCACTTTCAGTTGCACCCTTTCTGATGAATGCATTACTTGGCTTGAAGATGAGGCACAAACCGGCCTACTTTGGCATCAGAGGCTTCCACAAGCTTTGGAAGGAGGCGCAGAAACACTTGACTTATCCATGCCCCAAGTTTATTGCTTTATCAGTACTTTCAAGTTTTCTTTATGAATGTAATAAAAAGCAACTTCAATTTATATTCAAGAGTAGGAGAACTCTATACTGAAATTAATGAAATTGAAGGTTGTGGGTACTAAAAAATTTTCCGTTTGGTCCAAAAATGGTCTAAGTAGGAAAAAGATTAATTTGAGCAAAGTCAACTTTTATTAAAACTTCTCAAAACCGTTTTCGATATGGATCACAACTGGACGTGCCCGAGATCTATCACTGAGATGTACAACCCCGAGGCCAGCAACTGGAAAGTTGCCCCTAGTCTGAATAGCACTGCACTGGAGATCACAATCGAGCTCTTGAATACAGAATAGACAAAGATGACCAACATGATCACATGGACAAAGTTGATAGTGTTTATGGCTGGACTTCAGAATGAAGTTGCCTACGTATCCTGAAGATGGGAATCAAGCCTTACGTAGTTCGGTTCAGGTTCACTCGTGTATTAACACTCTCCTTTTGCACTCTAACTTTTGCCAAGGCCGCCCTTTCTGGGTTTTCAACCTTGCGAGCTCAATTTTTATTATTTCAAAATTTTCATGCTCTAACTTTTTCCTAGGTCGCCTTTTCGGGTTTTCGGCCTAGCGAGCCACTCAAGGATAGTATTTCTTCAACTTGTCCATGTTGATCAGCTGGAAGAACTCAAGGCCATCTAAATCCATCAGAACGACAGCTCCACCCGACCAGATAGACTTGATGATGTAAGGACCAGTCCAATCAGGTCTGAACTTGCCTCTAGGGTCGTGGATGGGAGCTTGGTTGTCTTTGAGCACTAGATCCCCCTCTTTCAAATTCCTGGACTTAACCTTGTTGTTGAAAGCCCTAGCAATTCTTCGTTGATAACCCTGGACGTGATATAGTGCTTTCAGCCTTCTTTCATCAAAGAGCATGAGTTCTTCGAACCTGCTTTGCTGCCAATCTGCCTTAGCTATCTGACACTCAGCCAATACCCGTAATGATGAAACCTCAACTTCGATAGGCAGAACAGCCTCCATCCCATAAACCAAGGAATATAGAGTTGCCCCAGTAGAAATTTAAATTGAAGTCCGGTAGCCCCAAAGAGCAAATGGCAGCTTATCTGGCCAATCCCTGTAGGTTTCCATCATCTTCTGCAGAATGTGCTTGTTGTTCTTGTTGGCGGCCTCAACTGCTCCGTTGCTTTGCGGCCGATATGTAGATGACTTATGAAAAGCCACGTTGTACTTCTCCAACAAGTCAATCACCTCCTTCTTGAAGTGGGAACCATTATCCGAAATAATCTCATTCAGGACCCCGTAGCGACAATAATGTTGTTCCTGATGAACTTAGCGACATGTGATGCCTTCAACACTCCGTAAGATTGGGCTCTCAACCCACTTCGTGAAGTAGTCTATCGCTACCGAGAATGTACTCATGCCCGTGGACCCCTTCGAAGTGACAGCCCCAATTACATCAATCCCCCATACGGAAAAAGGCCATGGCGAAGTCATATTGTACAGCTTTGACGGCGGAATGTTCATGCGGTTTGCATGGATCTGACATTTATGGCATCGCCGAACAAAGCCAATACAATCCTCCTCCATGGTTGACCAGTAATAACCCTGTCTAAGGATCTTCAGGGCTAGCATCACCCCGCTCATGTGCGCTCCGCACTCTCCTCCATGGATAGCCTCCATCAGGCGCTTGGATTCTTCAGCATCAACGCATAGCTTATGCATCCCGAGATGACCCCTCTTGTATAGTTTTCCTCCGCAAATGATGAACTGAGTAGCCATTCTTCGAATTGCCCTCTTATCTTTGGCATTTGCCCCTGGTGGATACACTTCCCTTTCCAAGAAGTTCCAAACGTCGTAATACCAGGGGTTTTGATCTTGTACCTCATCTATGGTAGCAATCAGCTCGTAGGCCAGCACGAATTTCTGTTCGATGATGATCGGACGCATCCGGACTCCAAAAGGGATGTCTATCATAGAAGATAGAGTTGCTAATGAATCAGCGAACTTGTTGTTCTCTCTTAACAGATGAGCAAAATTCAGTTTCTCAAACTGAGGAATCAGAATGTCTAAGGTCTGGTGATAGATTTTCATTCTTTCTTCCTTAACTTTCCAATCTCCTTTAGCTTGAGATACAACAAGGTTCGAGTCCCCGATGACATCCAACCATTTTGCCCCCAGTTCTAGGGCGGCTTCTAATCCAGCAATCCATGCCTCATATTCTGCCTCGTTGTTCGATACTTTGAACCGGAGTTTGAATGCTACGGGTATGCGGGAATTGTCGGGTGCTATCAGCAACACCTCTATCCCATACCCGTACTGGTTTGAAGCTCCGTCAAAGTACATTGTCCAGGTCTCTTCTTCGACAAACAAGATGGCCTCGTCTGGGAGCAGATACTCAACTGCTTTATCTCCCTCTACTAGGTGATCGGCTAGGAACTCCGCTACCGTTCTCCCTTTCACTGACTTGCGCGTCATGTACTTCAGATCAAATTCAGAAAGTAGAAGCAACCAACGGGCTAGCCTACCCGTAAGTGCTGGTTTCTCGAAGAGATATGTGATGGGATCTAATCTCGAAACCAGTATTACAGAGTGAGCTAACAGGTAGTGCCTCAACTTCCTGGTAGCCCATACCAAGGCCAGACAAGCCTTCTCCAACGGAGTGTAGCGGGTCTCGTAATCCAGTATTTTCTTGCTCAGGTAGTAGATAGCCTTCTCCACTTTGTCCTCAGACTCCTGTGCAAGCATGAAGCCCATTGTCGTTTCGGTCACTGATAGGTGCAGAATCAACGGTTTCCCCAGTTCAGGTGGTGACAACACAGGTGGGTTCAGTAGATATTGCTTGATTTGCTCGAAAGCAACCTGGCATCGGTCGTCCCATTGGAACTTCTTTCCTTTCTTTAAGAGACCAAACAGTGGTTCACAAGTTAAGGTTAATTTTGCAATAAACCGTCTTATGAATTGCACTTTACCCAGAAAGCCTCGCACCTCCTTTTCAGTCCTCGGTGGTGGCATTTCTAAGATGGCCTTGATTTTGGAAGGATCGACCTCGATACCCCTTTGTGTGATCAAGAACCCCAGCATTTTCCCTGTTGTAACATCGAATGTACATTTCTGAGGATTCAGCCACAACCGATACTCTCTGATCCGTTGGAAGAATTTCTACAAGGTGGTGTAGTGGCCCTTTCTTTCCTTAGACTTGACAATCATGCCATCCACGTACACCTCAACCTCTTTATGGATCATATCGTGCAAAAATTGTGGTCGCAGCCCGTTGATACGCAGCCCCAGCGTTCTTCAAGCCGAACGGCATCACCCTATAACAATAGGTTCCCCACGAGGTGGTGAAAGCAATCTTCTTCCTGTCTTCGGGTGCCATCAAAATCTGATTGTAGCCTGAAAACCCATCCATGAATGAGAGCAGCGCATGCCCAGCAGTGAAGTCCACTAATTCATCGATATGCGGCAGAGGAAAGTCGTCCTTCGGACTGGCTTTGTTCAAATCCCTGAAGTCCACACATACTCGAGTTCTGCCGTCCTTCTTCGGCACCGGAACTATATTGGCCAACCAAGTTGGGTACTCAGATACTAACAGACACCCTGCATCGATCTTCTTGGTGACCTCTTCTTTGATTTTCAGAGCCCAGTCCGGGCGGATCCTTCGGAGCTTCTGCTTAACAGGTCGGGCCTCTGGGTCAAGAGGGATCCGGTGCTGTACAATCTCAGGATCGATTCCAGGCATGTCTTTGTAGGACCACGCGAAAATATCTTTGAAATCTTTTAATAAAGCGACTAAGCGCTCGCGCTCTTCAGAAGACAACGTGGACCCGATCTGGACTCAGTACCAACGTTAATTAAGGTGATTTCATCAACCAAAGGTTTTACAAACCTCTCCTGCTCTTGATCAAGCAAATATTTCAAAATTGGAGGAATTTCTTCCTTTTTGTTTTCATCAAAATTTTGAAAGTCTTGATTAATGCAATAAATTAAAGGCACAGAAAGTACTCGGAAGCCACAGCCGTACCATTCTCATTAATAACATCCAGTCCGCCTGATTCCTCTGTTACAACAGACTCAAAGGAAAAAGAAAAGACACCTGGACAGGACAGTGGCATCCGGGTTATCACCCAAGAATACCGGACTCAGACTCAGAAGATAGAATCTGATTCCGACTCCACAGACTCAGTGGAATCAGATTCCGGCTCACTACCTGACCTGGAACTACTGCTCGATAAAAAGCCCTCCTCGTATTGCCAGACGAGAGGGTGCGATGGATGCATCAAGAATGTCTGAAGATGGGCCCACAGCCGCTTCATCCCCGATCATGGAAATTGAGAAGTTATCCCCAAAGCACTCCGGTACGATCTGAGGATCTAAGAGGAGACAAGCCAGTGCTACCCCCATCTCAATTTTTGTGCTCTCGGAATCCTCCTTCTTGCACTGCTCAGCCTCAGCTGGTGGGTCTATTTGCTCTTCGGCAACTTCATCCCCGGACAACTGAATATCAAAAAGATTTCGAAGTCGGGCAAACGCCGCTTCTCTGAATTCAACCAAGGCTCCGAAAAGCCGCAAAACGGGAAGTCTTCCCCTTCCCAGACAAAGGTCTGTTCAGGGTTCCCTGGATAGGCCTGTGCACTAACTCGTAGTGCTTCCCAGCTTGCTTTGCCTTGGCTCTTTCGGCCATCTCTCTTCCTTTCCTCGCCCAATCCTCTTTGGTAGGCAGATAACCTAATCCAAAGGTAAATGGGTTATGCGGCACTTCGGCCGATGCTGTAATGCCCTTCCAGCCACTTCGCCCTAATCCCATCCTGGGCATGTGCTGAAGCTTATTCATAAGGTAGATAGACTGTGCACTGACATATAGCCCCTCATCAACAGCTAGCATATCCTGTACAACCCGGGCCTCAGCTAGGGTGAATCTTGACAAAAATACATCTTTCGCGCCATGCTTAATCTTTAGAATTGGTGTAGAAACCTCTGGTAGCAGATGTATCGAAGAATTTCCAAAAACGATTGCCACCCCCTTCCCGTGGGGGTGCTTCAGCATTTGGTGTAAAGTGGAAGAAACGGCTTTCACCTGGTGCAGCCACGACTGCCCAAGGAGTAGATTGAAGGTTGCGGGAACATCCAAGACATGAAACTCAATGTCCTGTTGCCCCGGACCAACCTGAGTCTTAATCCGTACAGTCCCCATTACCTTTCGGCTGGTATTATCATAGGCCCGAATCACCTGGGCCGCAGGCACAAAATCTGCGTGCTTCAACTCGATAGCATACGCCGTTCTCGACGGACATACATTGATTGCAGACCCCGTGTCGACCAGGACCACTGGTATCCATTTCTCTCTAAACTCCACAGAGATGTAGAGTGGTTTATTTTGATTTGAGCCCTCGGGCGGTAGTTCTTTGTCGGTGAAGGTCAAGGTCGGGGAAGCTCCTCCCGGGAAAACCAACCCTACCAACTGTTCAGGTGTGGTATCAATTGAAAGCTTGGCCTTATCCATGGCAGAAAGGACGGCCTGTCTGTAACCCTTGAGGCCATAAGCAGTCCTTAGATGGAGATGTCTGCTTGGATTTTCTTAAGCTGCTTCAGTACAGCCTCCTCCTCCAGCAATTTTTCCTTCTACCACTCTGCTTCTTTGTCCTTCCCGGACGCCTTCGGCTGGTCCAAGTGTGGGGGCTTGAAATACCACCCACTCCTGGTCATATGGTCAACCTCCTCAACATACCAGGTGTCGTTTGTTCGGTTCTGCCCCCAGTCCTCGTCGGTGTGGGCAAGACATAAGTCGTCGTCTTCCCACCACATGCCGTCGGCAACTGACAGGCAATTGTCCGGCTCCGTTGTAACTATTTCTATGCTCACGACACATTCCGTCCCCGCAGGGGCTTTGGCCTTCCTAGCCCTCTCAAGATCCTCGATCTTTTCTTGCTCAAGCCACTTCAATGCAGCCTCCCGTCCAGTGTCTACTGTACTCAAACTGCCTGAATCTCGAGCAAAATTCTTCTCACTGGTGCTCTCTGGTGATACTTCCTAATTCTCGGCCATTCCGGCCACTACTGATATTCCGGCTTCTGATTGCCCCTGTTCTGGCTGAGGCACCTCAACAACATTTGGTGTCGCTGAGCCATCTAGTATTTTCTGATGACCCATCCAAGTCGAACCAGTTGATGTTCACATCCCTTGGGCCCTGCTCGTTGAAGAACGGCAGATTGGCAATATCCTCTTCCAGCTCTGCTAGGTCATCTAACCCCTGACCAGGTTCATCCTCCCGAACCACACTGATCTCTGCCCCAACTGGCAACTCTACCCTCGGCTTAGCCTAGTCTGTTGATGTGATATAACCACTCGGGTTGTACGCAAAGCTCCTAGACCCCTCGAGCTCTGAATCAACATTCCCATCTGCCTCCAAAGTCATCTCGGTTCTGTCTTCGACGGTCACCACCGTTCAGGTTGGGTTTGGGAGATGCTTAACATGCACAAGTTCGTGCTATCTGGGATGAACACCTCAGGCTTAGGTAGGTGGGAGGGTGTGATATATATGCTTGGGTCATATGGAATGGCCGTGGTTTGGATCAGGTTGATGTGTTTGGGTGGTGGAGCTTGGTTATGTGGTGGGAGTAGGTTGGTGGTGACATTTGGTTTTTCTGGAGGTACAATCACCTTGTTGTCAATGAGATCCTGAATCTCATGATGAAGTCTGTTGCACGAGTCGGTGTCATGACCGTGTTGTTGGTGAAAGGCACATTATTTGGCCGGGTTATAGGAATGAGGAAGTTTTCTGGTAATAGCCGCGGCTCCAGGGGCTTCAAATGCCTTTTCCTGATTAGAACCCCCAGAGCTTTGGACAGAGGCATGTACAGTGGAGTAAGGATTCTCTGGCCTCGGGGTGGATATCTGGCTATTTGTGAGCTGGTTCCAGACGCACCGGTGAAGGGTGTAGCTGTAGGTGTTTTTGGAGTGGTGGTGGTGACCATGCCCACATCAGAAGTTCTGGCAGCTGCAGCATTACTTATGCCTGCATTCGAACTGCGTGTAAATGCCCTCTTAGGCTGTTCCCTGTCTTGGTCGATCAGACCCTGCTTCATAGCATCCTTAATCTGTACCCCAATCTCATGTAAGTCCGCAAAGGTGGGGAGGGGTAAGACGATCATTTTCTGCATTACCTTGGGTTGGAGGTTGCGTACAACCATCATTATCTGATCCTTCTCCAATGGCCGAGTTGTCATCATGGAGGCCTTGGCCCTCAATCGAGTGACAAAGTCAGAAAAGCCTTCTTTCGGCTCTTGCCTGGTCGCTTCAAGATCACGGGTCGTGACCTCAATCTAGGTGTTGTATGAATATTGTGCGACAAAGGCCTCAGCCATTTCCTCCCAGCTCCTCTTCACTGAGTCCTCAGCTTGGCGTACCAAATGGCTGCAATACCCGACAGGGTCCGGCCGAAGAGTGATAGTTTCTAGAGTCTCGTCAAGCCCATCGGGCGCAAAATATCCGAGAATAGCCTCAGATGAACCATAGGGTCGCCCGAGCCGTCAAAACGGTCTATGTGGGGCATCTTGAATCTGTCCGGCAATGTTACCGCTAAATCAGTGTAACCATCCTCTATGTCTAGAATGGAATTGACCCCCTGGGCCCTTTTAAATAGCTTTTCAAGCTTACTCATCTTCAGAGCGGTTGGGTCCATCTCAGATTCAAACGGTGTATCTATTGAGAAGGCCGGTGTCTTTGAAGTCTGTGGTAGAACTGGTGGCGGGACTGGCCCTGTTGGAGCGTCCGTATCTTCCTAGACGTTTGCAGTATCCCCGTGTTGGAACTCTAGGTGGGGGTGGGGATGGGGGTGGGGGTGGATGCGAAGCAGATGCCCCGGCTTGTTGTGGTTGCTGCTGTTGCTGAAGTCTAGCAATCAGCTCTGTCTGTTGAGCCACAACCTCTGCCTGACGCGCGGCAAACTCTGTCTGGTGGGCAACATCCCGCTGCATGGCTTGCATGGTCTCTTGGAGCTGATGCATCATGTCCTCCATACTTGCCATAAAGTGCTGATCTAACTGAACAGGTGTATCTCTCTCTATGGTAGAAAGGGAAACCTCAGCCCGACTACTCACTGGTGGGGTGGACAATGATCGCTGAACCAACGATTGTTGTGCCGATACTCTCTGCCTAACTACCCTCCGTCTTGTAACCGGGGGTAATGAAAAGAACACTGCTTGTCCGTCAATTAGATTCTCGGATCGATGAAGCCTTCTACCTCTAACCTAGAGTGCTTTGGTGGAAACTGCCTCTTCAGAAGCAATGATGCTATTCTACCTTGCAAAAAGATAAATAAAGCAAAATAAGGAAACAACAAGCAAAAACGGACAGCATTTCGGCTTAAATAAACACAACACACAGTTGATAATCACAAGCTGAAAGAACTGTTCTCAAACACTAATCACTGCCCCCAAATCACTGCCTCAAATCTGATATCCCCAAATATTGATGTCCTCAGACTGATACTCAGACTTGCAAACTGATACATGCATTCTTGTAGAGACACACTCTAAAAGCACATAGCAAGCAAGTGAGAGCCAAAACACCCCTATGGAGGGGTAGGGTTTCCCTGTCCTAATTTCATCAGGAACTAGGGTTTCATTACGCACGCAGCGGTTTTCAAACAACCTACAATCGGGTAAGCAACCTGTCCTAGTTTGGAATGGTCTTTATGGCTTCGATATGCACTAGGTCAATGGTCAAAAAGGATGCCTCGGTAAAAACTGAGGTTTTTGTTCCCATCGTAGCAGAGCCCGTAACCGGTCAGCCTTATGGCACACTTTTCCAAGCAAGCCTCCGGCAAATCGTTCAGGAATAGCAGACGGCAAACACGGTGTCCTAGGCGCACCAATGTAAATACAATGCAAAGAAACACATAAGTGTAAACAAAACAACATATCATGAGTTTGAGTCAAGTTCTCTAAGTCCCCAGCAGAGTCGCCAAAAACTGTAGACCGCCCGAACTCGCTCTGTGCCCCCCCTTTCGGAGAGGGCGTGAATTGTAGTTCTAGCTACTACAGTTCGGACTCTTGTTACGGTTCTGAATCTAATCTCACAAAGTGCAATGTGAGACTGATAAATCACCAAAGAGTCCAAATCCGGCAATTGGTTTTGAAAAATCAATTTTGAATAAAAAGCGCCAAACATGGACTGCTTTGCCAGATTTCAGAGTCGCCACATAAATATTTTATTTTGGAAAATTTAGGAAACCCTGACTCGTGCCTAAGGCCATGTGTCCGTCATCACAAAAGTTACCTCGGCTCGAGAACTTGGGTACGAGAGGGGAAGGCCCTGAAATGACCACCCCCGCTCGCCTGATCAAAGATCGACCTCTACTAACATGATATGTTATTTTTGAAAACATATGTGTTCTTATTCCGGTTATTTAGCTAACTTACTACGTGATGCGCACAACATACAAGTATAGACTAAATCACTCGATTTGGAACAAAACATCTCATGTTTGTTTTTCGAAAAATGGTTTGGAAGTGCTACTCGCAAGTAGGCTAAACGCGGATTTGCCACCCTCAAGTGGGCTTAGAAAAACATGATTTTTCCACTCTCAAGTGGGCTTAAAACTCACATTTCGATGAATTGTTCCAATTCAAGCAATGAAGCCTTCATCCACAGGCATTCATGCAGTTAATCAATTAAGTAATTAGCCTCATGGCAAGCATGCTATCATGGCAGTCACTTACACACATGCAAGGATGCTAAAGCATAAACACTTACAGTGTACTTCAAGCCAAAAAAAGAAGCTAATTATAAATCATACATGATCCTAACTATACAAGATGCCTAATGCAACGCATGCAAAAATGCAACTAAAATAGGCTCGGCTATCTAAGATGGCATATGAATGCTACACTTGATACATGTATTCAAATAGGAATTGAAATACAATGTAGTTTGAATGATGCGCCGAGCCTGGTGCATGCAATACGAATGAATGATGCACGCATGCAAAGCATAAGTATGCTAATTGAAACATGCCCTAAAACTAACCATCAAAAGCTGGTAAATAAAATGGGGAAAGAAATAGGGGTTGGAAGACATGCACACACACACGCACCCTTATTACAATATTGTGCCCTCTCGACAGAGCGTCCGAATAATAAGCTAACTAGCTACGCTAATTAAACTAATTATTACAAACCAAAACTAATTAACTATTCCTAGTTAACTAATTATTACAAAACAAATCGATTAATTAAACACATTAACTAATTAAGTACAAAACTGACGAATTAGCTAACTAAGTAAAGCAGCTAAAGCAGTTAAAAGAGGTCCTCGGGGCGAGGGGTGCATGCATGCTCGATCACCTCGCTCGAAAATCCATTGCTATGCCCAGAATTGCCTCTGTTTGCATTTGATTTGATCTCTGAAAAGTGCACTAACTTCCAGATTGCTTTTGCTCCAACATGGGGACCTCCTGGTGGGCTGCCGACCAGAAAATGGGGCTGTAAACTAGAAAAACTAGTTGTAGACCAGAAAAAGTGGTTGGTCGACCACCCCTACTGGTCGGCCAACCAGGTGATTTGCCAAACTCCAATTTCGCTGCAACAGAGAAGAACAAGGGGCATAGCAGTGTATTTGCAAGATATGTGTGCACAACCACCCTCTCTATCATTTCTCAAGCTCAAGGGAGTGCGGTACTCGACTCTCGGGCCACCAACCGAGCATCGCAATGCACGATGGCCGAGAAGCCAAGTTTGCACAAGTCAATGTCAATGAATGCACAAATAACACATAAGGGCCTCCACCTCTATCATGCTTGATCAAGAGGGTCAGCGACCAAGAAATGTTACACGTTTTATCACTTTGAGTATGAAACGTGCGACATTCCTCGTGTTTGGATTAACGTCTAATCCAAACACATGCAACACAAACAAGATGATCAACCTTCAATGCTAAAGTGGCATGCGCAAGACTCTATCATGTAAGCAATGCATGCATGGCATGTTTAAAAGCTAAGGCATCAAAGCTAATGAAACATATTACACATGAGGCATGCACTATCAATCTCAAATGGTCAAACTAACCCCGGACAGAGGTCGAACATGCCAAAACAGTGGCTGAAATATGTTAAGATCAAGGCATACAACACAAGGAGAACATGCTCATTTGATGGCTCATTAACAATGCACAAAGACACAACTCTCAAAATCTCTCAAGGAATGAAAGAAATGAGAACATGACATACATACATGCTCTGAAATGACATGTTAAACGATGACCAAACCCGCAACCATCACAACTATAGCATAGTAAGGGTGCTCAAAACTCAAGACTAACTAAGGTACTTGCACCATAGCTATATCAAGCAAACCCCAAAGGGGCAAGATGACTCAAAATAGTCCCAAGGTAGGTCAAAACAATACCAAAACATGCATGGAGTAGAGCCAACACATGTTAGAATGGGAGGCATAAAGCATGACGCATGCAAGGCCAATGAATGGGATTACACTACACATACCAAAACCAAGCATGAGGTGACTTCACCAACAAAAATCCGAGTTGTAACATGGTAAAAAACACCAAAAACATGCTGAGATGGTAGCCCCAAAAGCTTAGGCAAGCATGCATACAAATTGGCTCATAAGTGAAGCATAAGGCTCAACCCTCAAACACAACAAAGGGATGATAAATGCGAGAATATGGCAGAGGTATATGGTCTGAAATAACATGCCAAATGATGCCATGCCATGCAAAGCTCAAATATGACATGCTAGAGGTCTCAAAGCTTAAGGCTAGCAAAGCCAAATGCACTATAGCTATGCAAAGCCAAGCATGCATGACCAAGACCACTCAAATCAGACCTAAAGCATGTTAAATCAAAGCCAAAAATGTACTGGAGTAAAGCATACACATGCTAGATCAATAGGTCAAAACACCAAACAAGCTAGGCTAGTGAACAAGCTTGCACTACAAGTGCATAAACCATGCAAGAGGTGACTTTGTTGACCAAAATCAGAGCTAAGGCATGCCAAAATATGAGTAAAAGCCTGCTGGAGTGGAGCCAAAAACATGCTAAAATGGTGATCCAAAGCATAGAGCATGTTAGGCTAACTAAGAGGATTGCACTACAAGTACAAGAAGCATGCAACAAGTGATCAAACCAACTAAAAAAAAGTTATAACATGTTTAAAAATTCACAAAAACATGCTCAAACTAAGCCTTAGAAGGGAGAAAACATACTCATTTGATAGGCCAACAACACATGCAAACAAGAAAAGAGGGGAGGGGACCACCCTCCTATTTGGGACTCAAAACCACCTTTCTACCACTGAAATTCCTCTGAGTTTCAGTGGTAAGAAAGGCAAAAGGAGGTGGTCCCAATAGCTTTAAAAGATAGCAAGAAGTTAAGCAAATAAGGCACAAGAGAGTGAGAGACACCCCTAACTCAAACAAGGCCTCAAACAACCTTTTAAAACACTTTAAAACAAAGGTTTTTGCAGTTAAAAGTTAAGCCAAAAGAAGCATGCAAAGGTGGCTAAGTATGCAATCAAAACAAAGCTTTAAAAGGGGGAATAAGACTCACCCTTGAAGAACAACAAGAACAGCCACTTCTGAGGCAAAACGAAGCCAAAATCACTCAAATGCAACCTCCAAGAACCTCAGCTCAAGAGTGAAGGTGTTTCACTAGGTGTTTAGTGCAAAAGTGTGAACAAAACTCACTTTAAGGCACAAAATAGCACAAATATAGAGAGAGGGAGAAATCAAGAGAGACAGAGATATGTTTAGCCCTAATCCAATTTTTTGAACCTTGAACAAGAGGGAGGATGCTCCCTTATATAAATTTCATGCCTCAAGCTTGTTAGACAAGCTAGAGGCTTGGTGTAATCCCTCCATACACGTGTATAGAGGATGCCTTCTGTGCCAACAGCTGGCACAGCTGGCAAGGAAAATATCTACAGAAAGTGCAGAATGGCCGCCGACCAGTTAAAGTGGTTGACTGACTACTCTCCCTAGTCGACCGACCACCAAAAGTGGTCTACAAGGAATAAAACTGGTTGGCAAGGGAAGAAGAGGGTCTACAGAGAGTAGAAGGTGGTGGCAGGCTGCCGACCACCTTAGGTGGTCCACAGACCACCCACCCTAGCTGACCGACCACCAAAAGTGGCTGGCAGGGAAGAAAAGTGGTCTACAGGGGGGGAAACTGGTCTACACCCCTGTTCCACCCTCCAGGCAAAGGGTAACAAGGTTTGGTTCAAAAACAAACCAAAAGGAAGAAAGACAAGAGTCCGCAAGGTAAGGCACTCAGTTGGAAGCCCCGAAAACTAGTCTACGGGCCACTACAAGTGGCCTACGAGAGGGAAAGGTAGCCTACGGCTACAAAAATTGGCCTACAAGCCTTTGTTTCCCTCTAGGAAAAGGTAGCAAGGCATGGTCCAAAAACCAGGCCAAGAAGAGAAGGTTAAGAGGTCCCGAGACAAGGCGCTCAGCCGAAGGCTCTGAAAACTCGAAACGAGCACAAACATGCACAATCATCAAGCGCTTAATTGATGACATCTGAGTCTTAAGGTCGGTCAAAAATGGGGTGTCTATAGTAAGGCTTGATTCCTATCTTCAGGATATGTAGGCAACTTCATTCTGAAGTTTAGCCGTAAACACTTCCAAATCAACTGTGTCCATGTGTTTGGTCAGGCCATCTTTGTCTTTTTTGCTTCCAAGAGTTCGGTTGAGATCTTCATTATGAGAGTTGGTTATAGTACAGTGTAGTACTATTCAGACAAGGGGCAATTTCCCATTGCTGGATTCGGGGTTGTGCATCTTGAGGATATATTCCAAGTGTGTCCAGTTGTGATCCTTATCGAAAATGGTTTTGAAAAGTTTTAATAAAAGTTGATTTTGTTCAAATTAATCTTTTTACAACTTAGACCATTTTTGGACCAAAAGGAAAATTTCCAGTGCCCACAACCTTCAATTTCATTGATTTCAATACAGAGCTCTCTACCACTTGATACAAATCAAAGTTGTTTTTTATTACATTCAAAAGGAAAACTTGAAAGTACAGATCAAAGAAATAAACTTGGGGTATCGATAAGTCAGGTGTTCCTGCGCCCCCTCCCAGAGCTTGTGGAAGCTTCAGATACTAAAGTAGGCCCGGTTTGCGCCTCATCTTCAAGCCAAGCTATGCATTTGCCAGAAAGGGCACAACTGAAATTGGGAGCGGGAGCCAGAAGTTCTCTTATCCCCCATGCAATGGGTTATCGAGCTAGTTGTGAACCTCGGATCAGAAATGAAGCCGGGTATTCTACCCCATCTTCTGGGCAAGTCTGGTCATGTCCGAACTGACGCTTGAACCGGAAGGGAAAATAGAAGGCATAGTATGTCAAGCCAATCAATTGAATGCCGAGTTGTTGGGCCATGTTGTAGCTCATCTCGGGCAGATCAAACTAGAGGCAACGCTAAGTAATGTCGACGGCAGATCTGGTGCACATCCAGTGGCACCCCACCCCTCATTTGGGAAATCAATTAGCTATTGGCGAAAGAAATAGCCGCACGCTGAATATGCAGGGCAAGAGTCCACTACTTTCAACCTGTCCATGAGCCATATCTGGGGAGGGATGAAAAATAAGAGAGATTAAAAGAATAGAGAGGTGTACACAGAGAGAAAAAGTGAGAAAAGGTTTTGAGAGAAAAACAGAGCATGAGTGCCAAGTAATGTGAGAAATACATGTGAGATAGGGTGGAAAACATTGCCTGCAAAAGTAGTGGACTTCCTACAAACTTGGTTGTCTCCCGGTGATAGAAGGCGTCCAAGCCCATCAAAGTCTCGACTAGTGTCAAGCCAATGTAGCTCTTGCCCTCTTTCAAGCCTTGGGCTACTTCAATCAAGCGAATACTAGACCCTCTGAAGCCAAGGGCAAGCAGGAAATGGGCCAACATACACAAGCAAAGGGCATGTTGTCGAAAACCTTGCCAAAGACGATCGCTGCGGTCACCGGCATCAGAAAATCGAAGGATGAGGGTTGGAATATCCAACTCTCCATTGTGAACCAAAGATTGGGCATCGTATAGAGTGAGCCGCACATTCTTCCTAGAGCTTGGATGTGGCTAAAACGGGATTGGGGCAGGATTTTCTCGTCACGCTGGGATTCCATCAAAACTTGGAATTCTTCAAATGTGGGGCACATCTCTTATCCCCCGAAGTTAAAAACATGTGTAACCGGGTTTCAACATTTAGCCGCGGCGTGGAGGAACGGAAAACGGCAGAGTATGACTTAGCGGGAATAGTGCACTTATCCCGAAACTTCAGAAATTCAGCTTTTCTGAGCCATCCAAAGTTACAATCCAATTTGAGAGTTTTTCGGTGAAGAATGGCTCCATTTTGAAGCAAAAACAGAGCTGGAATGAAGAAAATACGAAGCTGAGGCTTTTGTAGAAGATAAGGTGCTGAGTGGAAAATAAGTAGCAGCAATTTGGAGGTTTCCTGCATTAGTGGCCGACTGGCCAATGTTTGTGGCCGATCGGCCACTTTTGTAGCTGACCGGCCAATACTAGTGGCCGACAGCCACTTTTGATGGCCGACAGTTTTTGTTTATGGCCGGTGGACTCCTATTTTGTCCTCTGGTCCATCCATGTGTTGATTAATGCTGAGGAACCTGTGTCTTGTTCTGCTCTTGGTGCATTTTTGCCGCCTCTCTTTAAGAATGTTGTCGAGTTGCTTATCGAGTTGTTGATTTGTTTATCAAGTTGTCAAGTTGCTTATCGAGTTGTTGATTTGCTTATCGAGTTGTTGTTTCGCTTACCGAGTTGTTGCATTAGTTGTTCATTGAGTTGTTTTACTCTGTTTATTATGTGTTGGTCGGTTCGCTACTTGGATAAGGAATTGCCAATACAATGTTCAATTTTTCCCTCAAATCCTGTTTTCGTGTAAAATGGTGCAATGCAATGCTCAGAATGTAAAAAACATAACACTTTTTTTTATTATCAAAAGCTGATTTTTCGTTCCAATCATGGTTTCTTTTTACAAAAGGAGTGCAAGTTTTTAAGAAGGTAAAAACTGTCTAAGAACTAAACAATGTGCTAACACTACTAGTAAAAAGAAAACTAAGCAAAAAAACATCTGAATTGGCGCCAGCCACCTCAGGATCGAGAGGCCCCCTTCATCCTCTTCCTGGCATGGACTCAGAGCTATCACCATCAGCGCCGCTATCCGAATCTGAGCTGGAGCCTGAATCAAAGTTGCCTCCGCTCCCGCCTCGGAGCCCTCCTCAACATCACCTCCACCCTCAGATGACTCTGATTGGGGGCTCGCTCGCTCCTCACCCTCATCTATCTTATCATCATCCGGGGTAGGCTCTGAGGGGCCTCTCTCGTCATGAGTACGTCTAACTCTGCCTCGACTGTGCGTCGGTGTCCCTCGTCTCTCTCTCTCCCTGCTGTTGGAGGAGGCACTAAAGGTCCTGCTGTGGCTCCCGCTGGGGCGCCTGGTGGGGCTGGCATTTGAAAAGGGTCTTGAAAAGGACAGTTTGTCAAATGCATCAGTCGTGGTATATATATTGGATGCATAGATGAGTGTAGTGTTATATGCAGCATATGGGAGCAGTGTATCAATGCAGTGTTGTTAATGTAATGTATCAGATCAGTATGGAGTAGATTGCAGTTGAAATGCTAATGTGTAGACAGAGGGTTTGAAATATAAACTGAAGGAAATTACCGGGATCCTGTAGAGACTGAGCATGTTCATGCTCGTCTGAACCATCCCCATCAAAGAAGCCACTAGCTCGAGAGCCTGCCCGGTGTACTCTATAGATGCCTGTAAATGTGTTGAGATGATCAGCGGTCTATAAAGCATAACTGAAATGAATTGAATGTGCAAAATGTAAAGTATGGTACATATCGGGGTCGGTCCTCGAACTCCGACAAGCTCGTAACCAACTGGTGCAGGCTCAATGGGAATTTGGTAAGCCTCCCTCGTGGATCGCCAGCAAGTCAGTGTAGTAGGCAACTCTAGCCATCCCGCCCTCCGCCTCGTCCGGGAGCCTCTCCTGTCATGGGCCTGAGTAGCCCTGGATCCCCCGGCTCTCCCTCCCGCGGCTGGAGCTCTGGCTCTCTTACCCCCGCGAGCGCCAGTCAGCGGTGGCATGAGGTATGTCTGGATGAAGGCAGTATAATCGCCATCAAGTCTGAAGAAGTCAGCGTTCCAACCTCTGGTGAAATCAATCATCTCCTGCATGGTGTATCTCTCTATGATCCTCATATATGTAGGAGGCGGCATCGGGACTACTAGCTTGGGCAAGCCAAGGCTCTGTCACAGGAATCGTTCCCCTAAGAACCATGCCCGGCAAATCGGACCCTCGAGCAAGATCCAAAATCAGGAAGCCTCTCGAGCACCGACAAACTGATCTCTGACCCCGTTAGGCATCACCGCCTAGGGTTGCCAAGTGATCTGCAAGTAGTGAATATATAAATTGTTAGCTGCCATTAGATATGCAATATGAAATAGAGTTGAAATAAATGTAAGGTTTGAGTTACCTCTGCTGCGGTCACGGTGTCGAAGAATCGACGAAAAAATGAGAATGACTCACGGGGCCTCCGCTGGCACCGACCGTCGTATCGATGCGAGTATGGCACTATGGGAGGCATCTCCACCTCTGGCTCCGAGGCAAGGGTCGGAAAATAGGCGTACACCCATAGTTGTAAAAGCCGGAAGGACAACAGTGAGTATACTACAGATGAGTACAGATGATGCAAGAAGCAGACAGTGTATACATTGTATAGAGAATGTAAAGTAGAAAGCAGATTGTGTATAGTACGGTGTATGGTGTGTGCAGTGTATAGAAAGTGCGAAGTAGAAGACATAATAAGAAATGCCAAAACAGAAGGGTAGGACGTACCTCTCAGGCCCTCCAGTAGCCTCCTAGCAAATGTCCGCTCCGGCGGGAGGTGGAGCTCATATACCCATATAGTATGGCTAGGCCTGCGCCGCCCCAGTGTAGACATCCCATTTTTGACCGTCCTCAAGACTTGGACGTCATCGTTTGAACACTCGATGATCATTCATGCTCATGTTCGTTTTGAGTTTCTAAAGGTCTCGGCTGTGTGCCTTGCCTTGGAGCCTTTTAACTTGTCTATTTTGTGCTTGGCTGTGGACCAAGAGCTTGTGACTTTGTTTCTGAGGGAAGAGCGTGGCCTGCCGGCCATCCCTACAACCCATCGGCCATGCCCTTTTTTCATCGGCCATCAGTGGTGGCCGGTCGACTTCACTGATGGCCGATCGGCTATACTTTTTGGCCGAGGCCCTTTTTCTTGCTTTTGCAGATATTTTTATTGCCAGCTGGTGAGCATAGATTGCATCCTCCATAGTGTATGGAGGGATTGATACAAGCCTCTAGCTTGTCCAACAAGCTTGAGACTTGGATTTCTATAAGAGAGGAGGTCCCTCTCCCTTTCCAGAGGTTTAGAAATTTTGAAATACAAAACATATCCCTTTCTCTATATTTCTCCCTCTCTCTCTATATTTGCACTTGTTTGTGCCCTAAAGTGGTTTTTCTTCACACTTTTGCACTAAAGCACCTAGTGCAACACCTTTACTCTTGAGCTGAGGTTCTTGGAAGTTGCATTTGAGTGGTTTTAGCTTGGTTTTTGCCTCTGAACTTGCTGTTATTGGTGTGATTCAAGGGTGAGTCCCATATTTTCTTTTAAGCTTTGTTTTTGCTTAAGTATTTAGTCACCTTTGCATGCTACTTTTGGCTTAACTTTCAACTACAAAAAGCTTCATTTTTAAGTATTAAAAATGGTTGTTTAAGGCTTGGTTTGAGTTAGGGGTGGTCTACCCCTTTGGTGGCTTGTTATGCTTTGTTTTGTGCCACCTCTTTGGGCCTTTGAGATCACCGTCTCTTGGCCTTTTAACCACTGAATTCCAAAGGAATTTTAGTGGTGTAAAGTGTGTTTTGAGGCCTCAAATAGGAGGGGGTTGTCCCCCCTCATCTTCTCTTGTTTGCTTGTGTTGGTGGCTCACCAAAAGAGCATGTATTTCTATCTTCTTGAGGCTTTGTTTGAGCACTTTTTTGTGATTTTTCAGACCTTCCATGACTCTGTTTTTGGCTGTCCTGGTCACCTCTTGCATGCTTTTTGTACTTGTAGTATAATCCTACTTGTAGCTTTGCAAAGTAGCATGTCTTTCTAGCATGTTTTGGCTCTATCTTAGCATGTTTTTATGACTTTTATAACATGTTATAACTCTGTTTTGGGTTGGTTTGATCACTTGTTGCATGCTTCATGTACTTGTAGTGCAATCCTCACTTGGGTTGGTTTGATCACTTGTAGCCTTAACATGCATCATGCTTTGGACCATCATTTTAGCATGCTTTTGGCTCTACTCCAGGAAGCTTTTACTCATGTTTTGCCATGCTTAAGCTCTGTTTTAAGTTGTTTTGGTCATGCATGCCTTGCTTTGTATAGCCATAGTGCAATCTTGGTCACTAGCTTTGAGTTTCATAGTCTCTAGCATGGCTTACTTGAGTTGTTTGCATGCTTTGGCCTCTTTTCTACCATGATTTCAGTGTATGAAATGTGGTCATACTCTCTCATGTTTCACTCTTTCAATGCTTTTGGAGAGTCATGATTTATGCCTTAAACATGAGCCAATATGTATGCCATCTTGCCTAAGCTTTTGGGCTACCATTTCAATGTGTTTTGGGTCCTATTTTTCCATGATACGACTTTGTTTTTGGTTGGTTAGAGAATCCCTCATTTGCTTCTTACATGTGTAGTGTAATCCTCCTTATTAGCCTTGCATGCTCCATGCTTCACGCTGCTAATTCTAGCATGTGTTAGCTATGTTCAAGCATGTTTTTGGCCTTGTTTTGACCTGCCTTGGGACTGTTTTGAGTCACCCTGACCCTTTGGGGCTTGCTTGATATGGCTATGGTGCAAGTACCTTTGCTAGCCTTAAGCTTTGAGCCTCCTAGCATGCCTCATTTGTCATATGTGCATGTTTTGGCATCATTTGGAATGATATTTCAGAGCATATAGTGTCGTCGCACTTCCATGTTTTTCACTCTTTAAGTGCTCTTAAGAGTTGCACCTTTATGCCCTATTCATGGGCCAATGCATGAGCATGCATTTTATTGCTTTCAATGCTAGCATTTCAGAGCATTTTGGCCATTATTTTGGCATGCATGAGGACTGTTTAGGGGTGGTTTAGTCCATTGAGCATTGTATTGCATGCCTCTTGTATGATGCTCTTTACTTGCTTTGATGCTTTAGCCTTCAAACATGCCATGCATGCATTGTTCATATGATAGAATCTTGTGCATGCCATTAGCACTGATAGGATGATCATGTATGTGTTGCATTGTGTTTGGATCGAGCATTGATCCAAACACAAGGAATGTGGCACGTTTCGTACTTGAAGTGATGAAATATGTTGCGTTTCTTGGTCGCCGACCCTCTTGATCGATCATGATAGAGGTTAAGGCCCTTATGTGTTGTTTGTGTATTCATCAACATTGTGCAAGCTTGACTCTTTGGCCATCATGTATTGAGATGCGTGATTGACGGCTCGAGAGCCGAGCACTACACTCCTTTGAGCTTAAGATATGATAAGGAGTGTGGTTGCACACACATTTCCTTGCAAATACACTGCATGCCTCTATTTGTGCTCTGTTGCAGCAAAAGGAGAAATTGCAGGAAGCAGTGGCCGACCGGCTATCAAAGCTGCCGACCGGCCACCAAGGCTGCCAATCGGCTATCAGAAGTGGCCGATGGCCATCAACTCTGGCCGATGGCCACCATCTCTGGCTGATCATTCCTCAACATGTTCCTGAGATAGGTCAGAAGCATTTGGAAGTTGGCACAATTTTCAGAGGATCAAAAGAGTACAAACAGAGGCATCATGAGGCACGGTAGTGGATTTCCAGGCGAGGCAATCGAGCATGCTATCTCCCTCCCCTTGAGGCCATTTTAACTGCTTTGTTTAGATAGTTAATTCGATGATTCTGTAATTAATTAGTTAATGTATTTAGCTAATTCATTTCATCTTTGTAATATTCTAATTAGCTTGGTATAGCTAGTTTCGATTCGGTTTGTAATTAATTAGCTTAGCGTAGCTAGTTAGTTGATTTATTCGGACCCTCCGTCGAGAGGGAAAATTTTGTAATAAGCTTGCGTGTGTGTGATGCATGTCTTCCAAATCCCATTTCTTTCTCCTTTTTACTTATCAGCTTTCGATGGTTAGTTTAGGGCATGTTTCAATTAACATACTTATGCTTGCATGCGTGCATCATTCATTTGTCTTGCATGCATCGGGCTCGGCGCATCATTCAAACTGCATCGTATTTCAATTCCTATTTGAATACGTGTTATCGATGTTGCATTCATATGCCATCTTAGAATAGCCAAGCCTACTTAGTTGCATTTTTGCATGTGTCGCATTAGGCATCTTAACACAGCTAGAATCATGCATGATTTCTAACTAGCTTCTGTTTTGGCTCGGAGTACACTGTGAGTGTTTACGCCTTAGCATCCTTGCATGTATGTAAGTGATTGCCATGATAGCATGCTTACCATGAGGCTATGTGCTTATGTGTTTAAATGCATGAATGCCTGTGGATGAAGGCTTCATTGCTCGAATTTGAACAATTCATCGAAATACGAGTTTTAAGCCCACTTGAAGTGGCACAATCATGTTTTTCTAAGCCCACTTGAGGGTGGCAAATCCGCGTCTTAGCCTACTTGCGAGTAGCAACTTCCAAACCATTTTCGAAAAACAAACATGAGATGTTTTGTTCCAACTTGAGCGATTTAGTCTATACTTGTATGCTTTGTGCATCACATAGTAAGCTAGCTAATAAACCAGAATAAGAACGCATGTGTTTTCAAAAACAACATATCATGTAAGTAGAGGCCGCTCCTTTGATCGGGCGAGCGGGAGTGCTCATTTCATGACCTTCCCCCCTCGTACCCAAGTTCCCGAGCCGAGGCAACTTTGGTGATGACGGACACGTGGCCTTAGGCACGAGTCAAGGTTTCCTAAATTTCCCAAAAACAAAACATTTAGGTGGCGACTCTGAAATCTGGAAAAGCAGTCCATGTTTGGCGCTTTTTGATTAAAATCGATTTTCCAAAACAATTTTCCGAATTTGGACTCTTTGGTGATTTATCAGTCTTACATTGCACTTTGTGAGATTAGATTCAAAACCGTGACAGGAGTTCGAACTGTAGTAGCTAGAACTACGATTTGCGCCCTCGCGCGCGGAGCGGAGTTCGAGTGGTCTACACCCAGTCATAGAGCCGGACACGAGGTAGGTCCACCAAGGTGCTCATCAGGTAAAGCCCAACGGTGTTAGCCCGGTCAGTGAATAGAGTAGTGCCGAACAGAAACATAAGAAAACCTCAGGCATAGTGCTCAGTCTCCTCTTGGGTCGTCGGCACCGTCCTTCTGAAGTGATCAGCGAACCATGTATACCGGACCATCCCTGATCGGGAGATGGGTGGACGAATCCCCAGCAGGTAGATCTGAGCGGCCTCCCACTCACCCATGTCTGTGTCGTAAGAAATCGGATGACCCCCTACCGCTATGCCGGTAAGCATAGAGAAGTCAAAGGGAGTCATCGTCATCTCCCCTGCGGTAGAGAAGTGAAAGGAATCGGTGGTATCCCACCACCTCTCTACCAAAGCGCCCAGTAGAGGTCTGCTCGCAATGAGGCGTGATAGCCCCATGCAAAATGCGCCGAAGCCGGCCTCATCGATGATGTGACAAACTGCGTCGGGAAGCTCCATATATCACTCCCTCGCGGAGGTGGTCCCGTATCCTCGAATGGATAAGTAGATACAAGACAGTGTAATAAATACAGTGCAAGGGTATGTTCAGGACAAGCAGATGCAAGACAGTGTAAGAAATACAGTGCAAGAATGTGTTCGAGATGAACAAATGAAAGACAGTGTAAGCTATACAAGAAATGCAACCTAGATTACGGAAAATAAAGAAAATGTATACCTCGGAGGCACCGTGGGATAAATGTGACTCCGGCTCGCGCAGCAGGAGGTCCTCTAGTGCACCTCACGCAAACCCCCTGAACTGGCGGATGTTATCGAGAGGTAGTACGTGTACCTCAAGATGGTACATTGCCGGGTCGAACGGTCAAATGCTGAACGACAATGGCTCGAACTCTAGATCCACCTCCATCTCTAGAGGAGCTTCGTCATGTGGGATGTCGTTTGCCATCTCGAGGAAGGATGAGAGAATGGTCGAGAATGTGGAAAATGGGCAAAGAATGCCAAAAGTCAACAAAAAGTCAACTCTGAGAGAGAAAATATGGATGAAAAGGTCCGGGCTCGGAAAAGGGCACGGAAATCAAGGGTAACTCAAGGGAAACAAACCCCGGGTGATGGAAGTCAAGAAGGAAGTACCGAAATCACTTTTTAATCGGTTCAAAACGGAGTGTGCAAAGAGGTTTTAGCGAATCGAACATTCGTGGGAAGTTTGAAAATGAGTATAAAGTGTGGATCGGAAGGAGAAAATGGTCTAAAACAAAAGGGGAAGGATTTTCGGGCTTGAGGTGGAGTGGAAATAGGGTTTGGAACCCTATATTTAAAGACCCATGGTGAAATGCCAAAAATGTCCCGAATCTGCCGTCAGTGGCCGACTGGCCACCACTGGTGGCCGACAGCCACCATTTGTGGCCGATGACTTTCTTTTGTGGCCGATGGCTTCCTAGAGTGGCCGAAAGGCTTCCAATGCTCTCCTTGGTTGTTTTTTTGTTGTTTTGTGCCTTGATCCCTCAAGAAAGTGCAAGGGAAGTACCTTTTTAAGCTCAGGTGGCCTCTACGGAAGCCCCGAACTGTGTTTTCAGTGTGTGGTACTCAACACGAACGAAGTGTATCCTTTTAAATTATTGCGACACCTCCGAAAGGTAGGTTGGAGGTTGCGATCGAGTCGTTTTTATCGTGCACTGTTTTGGTCATTGTACAAAACGCGTGCCTCTTTGTCATTGCATGGAACATGCCTTTCACTTGAGGTCTTACATTGTCTCTTATTCGCATAGAACATGCATCTTGTGTTTCTGCATAGAGCATGCATCTCGTACTTTAGCATGAGGCGTGCTTCTACTTGGGCATTAAACACGTGTTTTGAACTTTAATGCTTATGTCTTGCATTGTATATGCTTTTCATCTCGCATAGGAAATGCTCATGTCTTGTATTGTATATGCTTTTCATCTCGCACAGGAAATGCCCATGCCTCGCATTGTGTATGCTTTTCATCTCACATAGAAAATGCTCGCATTCATTGCATTGTATATGCTCTCACATTCGCGTAAAAGCATTTGTGTCTGTTGTATAAAGTATGAGATTGCTAGTATAGCATAAAATGTGCATTTTGATGTTGCATGGAACCTGCCACAATTTTTCACACTTGCATAAAATATGCATTTGTCAACTTAACATAGAACATGTTAATCTTGCATAGAACATGCATTCTTATTGTACTCTACCTGTTAAGTTCCTTTCTTATGTAGGCACGATATTATATGTACGGTTCATTCAAAGCCGGTGCAACCAGACGATATTGTATATACGGATCATTCAGAGGAACTCCAGGTAAGATCATTCCTGTGCTTTGACTCGCTTGCTTTGGTTAGAAACACTTGGGTTGTGCGCCCGATGTTTATACCACTCCCTTGCTTTGGTTAGAAACACTTGGGTTGTGTGCCTAATGTTTATACCACTCTCTAGCTTCAGTTAGAAACATTGGGTCGTGTGCTCGATGTTCATACCTTGCTTTGGTTGGCAACATTAGGTCGGGTGCCCGATGTTTATACCACCCTTCCAGTTAGAAGCGTTTGGAACGTGTTTCGATGCTTATACCATTCTGTTTTGGTTAGAAACATTGGGACATGTTCCAATGTTTATACCACCCTCCGGTGTTTACACCCTCTCTCTCCTTGCGTATGCAACGCGTTAGGATCTTATTTGACGCCTCGAGCGCGCCTGATGTTTGTGTTATTCTGTGTCTTTCCTACGTGATGCGTAGTTAAGATTGCATAATTTTCTTACATTCTTTCTGCATGAAGTGCGGTTCAGCTAGTGGTTCTCACGCATAATGTGTTTGTTTGCTTACTTCTTCTCATGTATGAGATTACTGTATCTTGTTGGTTTGTTTAAAATATGGCATTATCTTTGCATGACATATGCATTTAAATGCTTTATTACAGCCTCATTGCATGATCATAAGTTATGCTGTTGCATCGTACATATCATTTGCATTTTGCCCTAGAACTACGCTGGTTTCATTCCTTGTAAAGGGATATGTAGGCCATCTGTAGGCGCAACCGTTATTTGTTTCACTTGCTTGTTTGTCCAAGTCTTCGGCCTTGTCAAAATGGGTCGTCTTTGGGCTTTGACATTCACTCTTGTCATGTCATGACTTCCGAGTTCTGTCAAAGAAGGGCAACTGTAGACATCTTATTTTTGATCGTCCTTAAGACTTGGACGTCATCGTTTGAATACTCAATGATCATTCATGTTTGTGTTCGTTTTGAACGCCTGAATTCTTGGCGAAGTGCCTTGCCTTTAAGCCTTTGAAACTTGTCTGTTTTGTGCTTGGTTATGGACCAAGAGCTTGTTGCTTCATGTATGGAGGAGGGGGTGGCCTGTCGGCCAACCCTACAACCCATTGGCCAGGGCTTGTGCCCATCGGCCATCAGTGGTGGCCGATCGGCTACACTGATGGCCGGTCGGCTTCATTGATAGCTGGCGACCATTTTTCTTCTTTTTCAGATATTTGTTTGCCAGCTATGCCACAAAGACGACTACAAAACGAACTAAGAACTCACAGAAAATCTAGTTCATCAAATCCATAAATACAATTGGTGCATTGGTTAGCCAAAAGGCATCACTAGGAACTCGTAATGGCCATACCGCTTACGAAATGCCATTTTTGAGATGTCCTCCTCTCCCACTCTTAACTGATGATAACCCAATCTCAAGTCTATCTTAGTGAAAACAACAAGACCCCTTCAACTGATCAAACAGATCATCTATACGAGGCATTGGGTACTTGTTCTTAACAGTTACTCGATTCAACTTCCAATAATCAATACAAAGTCGCAACGCTCCATCTTTCTTTTTAGCAAAGAGAGTTGGTGCTCTCCAAGGCAAAGTACTAGAGAGGATGAAACCCTTATCTAACAATTCCTAGAGTTGAACCTTCAACTCGCTCAATTCAGCAGGTGCAAACCGAGACGGTGCCATGGAAACCGGTGTCGTGCTAGACACTAGATCAATAGAGAACTCAATCTCTCAGTGAGGTAGTAAACTAGTAAGATCCTCGGGAAAGATATCTGGGTATTCGCAAACTACCCTCGGCAGCTCAACCTGTGCTTCATCACACTCACTACTCACGAAGTTAGCAAGAAGACAACTAAATTCACTCCACCCATGCGGATCATACACCGGTGATAAGACTCTACCAACCCGGTCCCCCAAGAAATGAAAACAATCCCCGTTTAAGGTACATACAGTAACCCTCTGATAGTAGTAATCTATAACAGCCTGGTATGAAGACAACCAGTCCATACCCAATATAACATCAAAACGAGACATATCCATCAATACAAATGAAAAGAGAAGTCGACGATCGACAACCTCTACATCACAACCCCGACACCTTTTCTTCAGAACCATCTCACCCCTAATAGGTGACACCATATAAATAGGAGATGCTAACTGAGCCAATTCTAATCCCAAAACCGATGCAAATGCAGACGAGATAAATGAATGGGATGCACTCGTATCAATCAACACATTAGCAATTGAATTGCAAAACAAGAAAGTACCTCTCACAACAGAAGGCTTGGTACTAGATCTAGCATGGTAACAGTATACACATGCCCTGTAGGCGTCTGATCTACATGTTCAACCCTCAGAGCATAGGACTGATGCGCTGACTGAGCCGAAGAGGCTTCCTGATTAGCTCTCAAGGCCTGTGCTGATTGAGCTAGCCGGTGGCTCAGTCTCTGCATCAAACCAGATGCACCAAGTGTGACACCCAACTGTGGGGCAAAACCTCTTCATGTGCCCCACCTACCCACATTGATAACAAGTAAGCGGCTGTCCTCTTCCCTAACTCTGGCTCTAAGAACGAACCAAAGACTGTGCAGGTCACTGCCCTCCTCCTCTCTGCAGGCAAGACAGAGACTTATGGCCCAACTGACCACACTTGAAACAAGTGAAATTCCCTCTAACCACCTCTTCCAGAACCCGAACTTGGTATTGGAAAGGTATACCTCGACTGTGCTCCCTAAGACTGCTGGAGATTAGAACCTCTATGCCTCTTACTGTCCCCTTGGGTATCCTGGCTCCTCCTAGAGCCCCTTATCCTCTCCTCTCCAACTGTATCACGGTCTCCAAATGAGCCGCCGCCTCCACAAGGCATCTGTAATCCCTAATCATCGAATCGGCCACCTTAAACATTAGTCCGGTCCTCAACCTTTTCTCTAACTCCAAGCAACGGCGTTCCTCAATCACCACTAGCTTAGGTGTAAACCTAGACAAGCTAGTAAAGGTGGCTTCAAACTCTACCATAGGTGTGTTCAACTGCACTAACTTAGTGAACTAGTCTCTCAACTTCTCCCTAACTGTGAGAGGCAGAAACTTCTCCTGGAAGGCGTCGACGAAGGCCTCCCAAGTCCCTTCAATGCGCCCCCGCGCATACTTCCACCATTGACCCACGTCTCCCTTAAACTGGAAGGATACCAAGGTCACTCTCAAACCTCTGTCTTCGATGCCGAACATCTCAAATGTCTTCACCATCTACTCTAGCTACTCATCCGCTTTTAGTGGCTCCTTGGGATCTCCCAAAAACTTATCCGGATTTGACCGGAAGAACTCCCGCTTTAGAAAAGATAGCCCTACCTCAATTACTTGGGCCTGGACTTGATTCTCAGCCTTGAGAATGTCCATGGATTCCCTCAATGCTCCGACCACCATGCTTACCACTGCGTCCACGTCCTGATATCCTAATAAAAGTAACAAAAGAAATTAGCACATTTACAAATGTGCCGAAGCTAACTCACTAGCGTCCTAATACGATGGACAATAGTAATTCACTCCACATAAGCACGTATTCACATAAACACATATGAATTTCATCTCCGGATAATGACCATCCCACGGCATTGCCAGAGTTCCAATTAGAAACAACAGTGATCAAGTGCTCTTCTAACAAGACTTCTAAGAACCCGTGGACTCAATCGACATCCTAGAAATTTAATTCCATACCCATGTAATCACATAAGCATGTTATCATATAAACACATATCGTCCATACTTAAGTCTCTAACAAGCGTGACAAATCTATTATAGTACTAACCACTTCCCACGTACACTTCCCACGTACCCAAAGTATTCAAACCCCGGTACGCTCTAATACAAAGTTGTCACGTCCCCAAAATATTACAGTCAAACCAATCCTTACAGCCAAGGGATAATAGAGATAATATGCTTTCATTCATCAAAGTTCGTATTAAAAAGGATAACACATGCAGTATACATTCATAAATGTTCATCCTAAATCTATAGCACGTAATACCAGTTATCGATCAACAAAATAAATGCCTTGTGGGCTTACATCTTTCTAAGACATCGCTTGGTTACAACAAAAGAGAGTCATAAGTGTTGTACATATAAAGCCCTAGGCTTGTACGAACATTAAATACAAAATAACAAGAAGAGCCTTCAGCTCCTAGGTCCTCCCAAGCTACGTCCTTGGAAGAAGCATGTCACCAGTACCTGAAAATGGTTTCCCAAGTAGGGTGAGCCAAAGCCCAATAGGAGCAATCTAACACAATATATGAGAATTCACGGGATATGAGTATGATGCACATTTTCATTATCCTACAACAATATCTTTATAACTTTTTCCAAAACCATGTTATGCCAAACTCGCATTTCAATTCATTCACTTCTATTTGCCATTTTACAAAAATTTCATCTGCGGGTGTTGGCACCCATGTATACAAATGGTTTTCGGGACTTTCACTCTGGACACACAGGCCAACTTAGTTCAACGGAGTTCATTCCCTTTCTTCTCCTCAAAACATGAAGTACATCCCCTTTCTTCTCCCCAATATCATACATATACAATGTATATCATTCAGAATCATATCCAATGATAATGGTTAAAGGATTAGTTTCAATTCACCTAATATACATGCAATGTCTACAAAAGTTATGACTATCCTCCACCGATAGCCCAAAGCAGTTATCTCTAAACAGATATACAATCCCTATAACAGATAAATCATCAAATTTCCATAGGTGAGTGATTAAGCAAATCCAACAACACTATTCATGTATACATCCTCCCAATTTCACATTTTTCATACCAATTTCATTATTTATACAAAATAATTATTCAAGATATTTTAAGGCAAGCTTCCCATTTTCCTAATATTAACCCAAAGGTCAAAATCAACCATTTTGACACAAGATAACCTCATACCCAAACCCCATAATCATTTATACAACTCCTACATAGAAACCCCTTTTTTCAAACTTGAACCCAAACCCTAGATTTGCTCAAAACACCCCCAAATCTCACCATTTTCATACAACAACTTATAACCAAGTTAAAACCCATATTAAAGTATAGAGAGTCCCTACCTCAAGTTTAGAAGACCAATGGAGTAAGAACGAGACTCCAACGATGCCGAAACCAAATTTCAATCGGACCAAAGTGAAGCTCCCAAGATGCTCTACCATTTTTCTAAAGATACTAGGGCGGAGAGATAAACAGATCTAGGAGAAAAAGTAGAGAGAGAGAGAGAGAGAGAGTATTTTAGAGAGAGTGTGTTTTACTTTAGGGTTTTTGGAAGAAAATATATGAAAATGTGATGTAAAAAGTCATTTTTGCGATCTGATATACGCACAGTCCGCTTGAGCGCGAGAGTTGATGCTCGAGCGTCAGACACAACAAGTTGTTCCACTCGAGCACAAAAGTGACCCGCTCGAGCTCAGAATACACACATTCAATACTTTTGCAGATGATAGACAAACCGCTCGAGCGCAAGAAGGGCCGCTCTAGCGCCCACCCGCTCGAGTGTAGGGAACGCCGTTTGAGCGTAGAAAACACTCGTGCAGCACTTTTGCAGACATGCAAAGTATTGAGAGTTGCAAATCCCGCTCGAGCGCAAGAAGGCCGCTCGACTGGTAGACCAAAAATCTGGGCAATACAAAGTTTGAAAAAAAAGCAATCAACATGTTCCAAACACACTTAACACGTCCAAATAACCAAATTTAAGGAGGAATAAAGAGAAAAGACAATGGACAACATTCAGAAACCATAAACCCGAGTCCAGACTACCACAAGTGTCGGGTCAAAACCGGGATCGCTATAGATAATCTATACAAAATTAAATAAACAAATAACGATACTCACATAATTAAATCACATTTATCTTTTAAAAAATTATTATCAAAATCCTTTCTGCTTTGTATTTTATTAATAACAAATTCCATATATGATCAAATTCGATTTTTTAGATGAATATTTTGTTTAGGAATCAAAAGTTTGGTATCTGAAACCTTTATATAAAGTCAAGCTTATCAATTTCTTAGTTGTTTAAACACACATATATATAGATACTAGTTTACACAGGCCCAAGCATGCACGGGCTATTATTATAGTATGTTTAAGTTTTGTATTTTGATAATTTTTTAAAAATTAAAATATTGTTATATGAAATTGAATAGGATAAATCATTAGATATATGATAGAATTATGTTGTATGATATGTATATTTTTTGATTTGTTATACACCCAATGATGTCGACTCCAATTCTATTATCATATCATTTTGGGTGAATTTATGAGTCTTTAACATTTCTTCGGAATTTATATATATATAAAAATTATAAACTTTTTTAGTAAATCCACTCTCTAAGAGTCTTATTCCATCAAACCCATAGTATGGTGTCATTTCGGTTCATATCCATATGCTTTGTTGTTAATTCACTAATTTTGTGTATTATTATAGTTGTGTGGAAAATTCTCATTCTTACTCTAAATTAATTTTAGCTCTATAGCATTGGTAGACCCAAAATATAAGGATTTGACTCAACTAATTTAAGTTCATGACAATTTAAATTAAAGGCTCCATATAAATTATAAATGCTTAATTAGTAATTTTGAATCTAAAAATACAATAAAAGTAACATTTAACTAATATGTTATCGTAGTTGGTTCAAATTTTATTTTGTATTATAAATTTATATTTTATTTAATATTTTTTATACATTGGTGATTTTTTTTTTATTTTTTATTTTTTTTTTATCTAGATTTTGATAAATCATAAAGCAATAAGACTCAATTTATCTTCTTTTTTTTTTGTTCATGTAAAGATTCTTCATGTCTTGATTTATGTAAATAAATTAAGTATATAATTTTAGTGATTATATATGCAGCTGGTATTAACAAATAAAAATATTGCAAGTATTTATTTTTTTATCTAAACATTTTTTCATTTCTCATTTTTTTTTTTTATATAATTATATACAAAGAACCTAATTTTGTTAGTTCGCCTAGAACCCGAATTATTTAAGCCGGCCCTGTTGCCATGTCAAGTTTGCGTAAACTTGTTAAGAAAATATTAAGTAAGCGTTTACCGTTAATATTTATTTCAATTGTAGAAGGTGGGTTCAAGTACATTTATGTAACATTGCTATATCAATTTTACGAAAATTTGTTAGTAGACTTTTAAACTAATGTAGTTTTATTCATATAAAATATGTCTTATTTATAATTATTCATTATATATATTAAAATATTTATCACTTTAGCTTACAATTATAAAAATATCATTCCGACATCAATTTTGTATATAAAAATTATATATATATATATTTTTCTTCTAAAGTCTTTTATGCCCAAAGGTATTACAAATGAAGTCTGTAAAAAAATAGAAGTGTATTGGTCAACTCCCATTGCTTTCAAGTTTGTTCAACTACGCAACAAACATCCGCTGAAGTTTTTTCAGGGGAGAACTTGTTACCGGTAACAATAATCAATGGTATATTGCAAAGCAAAGCCCATAAACTGAAATGTTTGACATATCTCGGCTGCGGTGATGGTGTCAAAAGTAGCGGCGGAAAAAACATGAAGGGCTCCCGCGGGCCTCCGCTCGCATCTCACGTCAAAGCAATGGGAAAATAGGACCATGGGGGGGATCTCCTCGTCTAGTACTGGGGCAAGCCTAGGGAAGTAGGCATACACCCACAACTACAGAACGTAACAGAGCAGACATGAGCAGGCTTATCAGATAAAGCAGTATACAGATAAAAGCAAAAATCAAAGAACAGTGTGCAGTGTATTGTGCAATGTGTGCAGTGTGTTGTGCAGTGTGTGCAATGTACAGTCAGTGTAAAACAGATTGCGTGTGCGCAGTGTGTATGGCGTACAGATAATGAAAGACAGAATTGAAAAGGCAGGAAGGGAATGTGTACCTCCCAGGCTCGCCAATAGCCTCCAAGCAACTGTCCGCTGCGGCGGGACGATGAGCTCATATAACCATAGAGAGTGGCCAAGCTGGCGCCACCCCAGTCATAAAGGCGGATCCGCGTCACGTCCACAAGCGCACTCAGCAGATAGAGGGCGACGGTGTTCGCCCGGTCGGTGAAAAGCGTGGTCCCTAGCAGAAACATGATAAAACTGCGGGCGTACTGCTCCTCCTCCTCCTAGGTAGTAGGCGTCTGGATCCGGAAGTGGTCCTCGAACCACGAATACCTCACAAACCCTGGCCGGGCAAGAGGTGGCCGAGTGCCAAGCAAGTATAGCTGAGCGGCGTCCCATTCCACCATATCAGTATCAAAGGGGATTGGATCCCCCCCTACCCTGATGCCGATGAGCATCGAAAAGTCAAAGGGAGTCATCGTTATCTCCTCGGTGGCAGAAAGGTGGAAGGAGTCGGTGGTGTCCCACTACCTCTCCACCAGAGCAGCAAGAAGGGGCCTGCTCGCAGTGAGGCGCGAGAGCCCCATGCAGAAGGGCCCAAAGCCAGCCTGGTCGACAATCCGGCGAACTGTGTCGGGCAACTCCATATACCACCCTCGGGTCACGACGTTCCCATACCCTCGAAAGGCATAGGAATCTCCCTGTGATATAAAAAAGCAACAACAAACAAACAAACAATTGCGAAGCAATGTTAAAAATAAAATGTATGAAAGCCTTCGGAATTTGGGAGAATGCAGTGTGTGCGCATGTGTCTGAATACCTTCAGAATTTGGGAGAATGCAGTGTGTGTGCATGTGTCTGAATACCTTCGGAATTTGGGAGAATGCAGTATGTGTGCATGTGTTTGAATGCCTTCCGAATTTGGGAGAATGCAGTGTGTGTGCATGTGTCTGAATGCCTTCGGAATTTGGGAGAGTGCAATGTGGCTGCGTGTGCTTGAATGCCTTCAGAATTTTGGAAAATGCAGTGTGCGTACATGTGTTTAAGTTTTAACAAATAATGGGCGTAGGTGTGCCCACAGTGAACTACAGCATGTGGTATATCGGTGTATTTGGGCCAAACAGTTAAAGAACAGAATCGACTATTGCAGTTAGGTATTCTACGTTGCGGAAAATGAAACAGGGAAAAGTGTACCTCAGAAGCGCCATAGGACAGATGTGACTCTGGCTCGCGCAGCAAAAGCTCCAGTGGCACGCGTCGCTCATAGCTCCTGAAGTGACGAAGGCTGTCAGGAGGAAGCACGTGTATCGCCGGCCGGTAGGCCGCCAGATCGAACGGTCGGATGTGAAGAGGCAGGAGCTTGGCCTCAGGGTCCATGTCCAACTCCGGGGGAGCCCCACCGCCTGGAATGTCATTTGCCATCTCAAGAATAGTGTGAAAATGGCCGAAAGTGTGAAAACCGGGC